>JAQFYE010003647.1:0-14818 GCA_034694305.1 Protaphorura glebata
TCAGCCCAATCGGAGCAAGTTTAGAATTTTCAAAATGGCGACCAAGATGGCGTTTCCGCAAAAAAAAATTATTTTTCTGAGAGTCCCCATGGGGTGGGGAATACCCACAAAAAATTTGGGACCGATCGGTGAGGGGGGGGGGGGTAAAAATTATAAGCCGAAAAAGATGTATGATAATGTTTAATTATGCTGTGCAGGTGTCGACACTAAAAGAATTTTAAGGTGATCCCTGTGTCGACGTAGCGACGGAACTTATTTTCAGAAATCTCATGAACCATTATACAAATACAACGCACCTGCGTTCGTACCAAATACACAAAACCAAACAGACCTGAGTGCTCCGAAAATAGACTTTCTAGAAAAACGCGTGTTCTTTGGAATTCAACCTTGACATGCCACATTCCAGGTTCCAGGCAAAAGGAAACACAACAATTTAATTTTTTTTGAGAATGTGGAATGGAATCCATTGTAGCGGCATCATTGCATAACATAAATAAGACTCATTAATTCACATTCGTCAATACTCATTTGAGTACTCCACCTATTTTTTAATGAATGGACCGATTTTTAATTTCAATTCATTTCTCATACTCAAATGTACGCTATTATTTATTATAATTCATAAGAATAACTTCTGCTATGCTAATTGGTTAAGCCGTATAAAGTAAACTACAAACAAAATGTGCTTTGACATTCGTCGCTAAAAGTCGTCTACCATTTCTAGCGATGGTGCTGCTTTTCATTTGTGCCAGGAATGTGCCCTTATTTCTAGGGTCAAACGCCATGTGAAAAGTGGAAAGAATGAACTATTTAGATTAATCAGCACACATTGAGTTCGAAGAATCAATCCTCAATCGAACGATATGGGTCTTGTGTGACTAACTTCCATTACCAGCAGACAATTTAAATTAATAAAACATTGAATCATGGATAAAGTCTGAAATAAATCTACCGCCCTCTAATTTTCAAGTGTAATGAACTAAAAGTGCTATAAAAAATTTTATACGAAGCATTAACACAATGAGTATGCCTTGAAAGCAGAGTACCATTCCAAAATCTTCAATTCCACATTTCCGGCCGCAGACAGAACTTTCGGTGACCCAATTAATAACAAATTGGAGATCCTGTATTTCTGGTTAATTTTAGCCACAAAATTAGATTTTTGAAAACTGACTTTACTCATAAATAACACATTTATTTCTGCATTATGAGTATAACTTTATACAATACAACTTACTTACTTTCATTAGTTAACAGTACAAACGTAACAGTATTACTACACATTAATAGTAAAAATTTTGTACAAGTACGTCAGGTTGTAGTATTATCTACCTTCCGTTTCATTTGACAAATTTAATTACAAATAACAAATTACCTTTATATTTATTAATAAATATTAATAAAATAGTTGAAAACCAAAGGAAAGTCGCGCAATATTGGTTAGCAGAAGCCGATCAGTCAAGTAGCGAAGAATTAAACAAAACGTTTCATATTCAATTCCTGCTGCATGTAGAACCGGATTTCAAAGGTTCGTTATCAACAATGTTTGTGTAGACTGTATTGGAAAGGTAGCCACATGTTCTGAGCCGCACTACCGAAACTTCATGATTCCGTGCAAGGACATTGACATAACGTGGTAGTTCTAAACGACAGAAGCGAGTACAGGATTAGTTAAATTCCAGTCCCCGTAACGGCAGATACATGGAAAATACAATTTTGTAGTCATTTCAAAGTGGAATCCGGAGATTAATTACGAAAGATTAGATATGAAGAAAGACTTGCTTTATTCTTCTGAACAGAATTTAGATAATACGTGAATTCTTTTACGAAATGTATATCTTTATTTTCTCCCGATGAGACCTTGTTAGGCTTCAGATCGTCGGAAGCCATGTTTAAACAACACTTTTTTTTTAAGAATTTCGCATCCGATGCCCCTTTGACCGATTCGGCTAAAACTTGGACCATATTTCTCTAGTGGGGTCAATTAAATTTTTAAATATAATTCAAGTTTTTAGCGCAGACGCGTAAGTTCACAACTTATTGGGCGACCCTCGGGAATATCCAATTTTTTTATATTTATCAAACGTGATATATACACTGAGGTGCAAAAGTCAGGGGACACCCCAACTTGCCCCAACTTCAAGAGTGCATGGGCGAGGAGCACTTGAAATTCCGTGCACTCTTGCAGTTGGGGCAAGTTAGGGTGTCCCCTGACTTTTACATTTCAATGTATATCAAATTATATTGATAAATATCCAAGGTTAGAAACCATGATATTTATCCGATAAATATCGTGATATATATTTATCACGATATTTATCAGGATATAAGTATATCCGATTTTACTGCACATATCCGTTTTGTTTTATACATATCCGATTTTTTTGAAATTTTTCAGACGTGATATATATCAAATTTTGTCGATAAATGTCCGACCTTAAAAATCAGATTTATCCAAAGATATATATCGTCCGGATAAATGTCAACGCGACACTATATATGTAAATACGAATGTGAGAGCCGTGGGGAGTAAGGATGTACGTGATACCCTTTGTAAGGAATAGAATTCTTAGAACCTTCACTCAAGTCACATCCACGTTCATTTCGTAAAACGCAGGTGCAATGGCTTAACGCCTTTCCCGTCATCTAAAAATAAGTCCCAACAGTCAAGACAACAATATTCCCATCCACTTCTCCTAGACATTCACGACATTCACGACAACACGCATACTCTGTATTTCACGCATACTCTGTATGTCTGAATGCAGGGGTTAACACTCTAATAAAAACACAAACAAACAAAACAAACAAACTATTTGTCTTGTCACAGTCACAGGGTAGTTTCTTCGAAGAAGTTCTAATAAGGGTGCACTGTGCAAATCATATGTATATAAACAGATTAAATCAAAATACTTCTAATACTTCTAAATTAATTGACTGGTGTGCATTAAAAATATAGAGGAATATCTTAAAACCGGTCCAAGGTAATTTTAACATTACTTGCGAGGACCCAATTAACTGTGATCCAACTTTGAAAAATAAAATCGTGGGTAATTTAATAGCTCAAATGAAATTAATTCGAGACGATTTCATTCTTTTTTGTGATATGTTGAAGTTGAAGTTCAAATCTAAAGCAAGGGAACCTTTATTTTTATTAGAGAGCTGTCCACACAATTGATTGAGACCATTGCATTGCAAGGCTTGCCAATATGTCTGCTACGGATTTCAATTTTGAAAATGACTGGAAACTGAGGTCAGATGTCCAATTGAGAGTGACGTTAACCAAGGTCGATCAGGCACTTGTTGAAACGGATTTTGGGGAGAGGGGACTAGGAAATCCTCTGAGGAGTCAACAGTCAAAAACCTCAGTAGGAAGACCGCAGATATTTCCTGAATGTCTAAGGCGTAAAAAGACATTTGAAAATGTCCAGAATGTTAAATCCAACCTGCAAACACACAAGGGTGAAAAACCACACGTGTGCGCGATTTGTTCCAAATCATTTGCTGTGAAGAGATATTTAGTCTTGCACTTAAAATACCACAGCAAAGAAATGCCTTACAAATCTACTCACTGTGACTATACTACAGTCATTAAAAGGGACGTGGAAAGTCATTTCAGAGTTCATACTAATGAGAAACCGTTCAACTGCACTTTCTGTGAGAAAAGGTTTTCTCGGTCATCAAGTTGTGTGATGCATATACATACTCACACACAGGAGAAACCATTTAAGTGCCAAGTTTGTGGGAAAAGATTTTCTCATCAATCAAATTGTATGAGACATATACACACACACACACAGGAGAAACCATTTCAGTGCGAAATCTGTGCAAACTCATTCTCACATTCAGCGGATTTGACACGTCATATGAGAACTCACAGCAAAGAGAAACCATTCATGTGCCCGATGTGTTCGAAAAGATTTTCTCAAACATCAAGTTGTGTGAGACATATAAAAACTCATACACATGAGAAGCCATTTCGGTGCAATATTTGTTCAAAATCATTTCCTCGGCCCGATGGGTTGAGCGGCCACATAAAAACTCACACAAAGGAGAAACCGTTTAAATGTGACACTTGTGCGAAATCATTCTCTCGTTCGAACCATTTGACTAAGCATTTGACTACTCACAGAAAACAAATGGATTCGGAGAAAGAAATGTCATGAAAGAAAAGAAATTGTTCTGGAATTTATAGAGCTTTTTGGTATTATCTTTGGAAGATTTATGTACTTCAATATATTCTGATAACCTCAACCGTGCGCTAGACATGCATAACAATTATTTATAACGGGCTTTACATTATTACTGGTTAAGTTTCTAGGAGGGTTAATTGGTGGATGTGATTATGTATAAAAAATATAGATTGGATTGCATAGAAGTGGGAAGTGAGTTCAGTTGTTAAGCAGCCATATAATCAGACATTTACATATGATGCATTGTATTTAAGAAAAGCATTTCTACTTTGTGTGAATAAAATTGTCGAATAATATTTAGAACACAGTATCTCTTTTGTAAACCATGGAAAATTTGATTTCAAACTGAACCTGTGGTTTTGCTATATAATAAAGCCAAACTCTTGATATTATGAGAGGAACTCATTCCCATCATCAAGGCATCATTCCTTTAATTTTCATAAGGATTTCCAATTTTTTATCTTCTGTTCTTGAAATCGTGTTTCTCATAATAGTTCATTCGAAAAAATAGGCCTTTTAGGATACTGATGGGTTTGGCTTTAATTATTTTCATATTATCACTTGCCTGAAACACTGAGATAGTTTGCGCAGGATGTTTCGAAAAGTGGTCTCATATTTTGATTCTTTCCTGTAGTTACAAGAACTCGTGTCACTGAGACGTTTGAATTTATAATTAATGTATGCAAATGTATTATGAACGATAGCCAACTTAAGGAGGGGCTCTGCGGATTTGGGACGGCAATTTACCTGCGAATCTGACTTTCAGAATTATGATTATGCAGGCCGTATATCGCGATGGACTTCAAAAAAACTTTGTTTTGTTCGTCTCATGAATACCTGGTGAGGGTCCCCTTGTTTGAGCGAGTCAAAATTCACACACATTACACTTCAAAATTGATATTTTGAAAAAATAACCGACGGAAGATAAAATCGGGAGAGTGGTTTCTTCAACGACGACCACCAAACAGCAACAAACCATGAAATTTCAAATTCTCTTGAAAATGGCACGTGTTGGCGATAAAAAGGAATTGTACAATTTAAAATTAGAAGGAAATATGAATAATTACATTAGAATTACTGATATATTTTTTCAACCTTACTAATTACGAAGTGACGAGAGTTGCATATAGCATTTTTTGTAATTACGTATATTAATATATTTCTTTACAAATATAATTCTAAATTGTACAATTTCTTTACAAATATAATTCTAAATTGTACAATTTCTTTACAATTGAATTAAACAACGGAACCCTCACCAGGTATTCAGGAGAAGAACAAACCAAAGTTTTTTGGAATCCATCGAGAAATACGTCCTGCAGAATCACAATGATGAAAGTCAGATGCGCGGGTAAATTGCCGTGAAAAATCCGCACAGTCTTACCTTAACTGACAGTCGTGGGAAACTTCTTGGTATATTGTCAATAATTGACTTTCTAAGTAGAATAAACGTTCCTCGACTTTGCAAAACTATTTTTCCGTATTAATTAGAAATCCCAACTTGTCGGTAAGATAAATTCATGTTACTGTAGTAACAAAACATCCTACTTCATTATTGGGGTAGGATGCCCTATAATATACAACTGCACTTGATAGAAGTGAAATTGACAGATATAATATATATACTTTAGTTCATTAGTTTTAAAAAACACGAAAATATGATTAATTAATTAAATAAAAAATAAATTAATTAATAAAATTTATGGTAAAGATTGTGTTATTGATTGACTTTTACATTTCATTGGCTTTCTGTTTATAGGTCGGTTCATTTCATCTCAACGTTGCCATGACGCTCGCCCAATCATATTAACAAACCCGGTTGCCCTGCCGGGGGGATAGTTTAATATATTAATATATTAAGAATATAACCTCTTCATCTACCAAAATGGATGGGAACATGAAGAACTATCCACAATTTGACGGTTACATTTGCAGGGAGAAAAACATTACGTGTGATCTATGTGACGGAAACATCCCCGAACAATGGAATGTCGACTTGGATCTTGAGGAAGATAACAATGTGTATTATGTGCATTTCAGCGATCATTTTTCTGAGCATGCCGACTGTGGAGTGCAATGTACTCACTTCCTGGGTTTATATCATCGTAAAAAGTGCTCCTTTACCATGTCAAATTTAACATATTTGAATTTTTAAAAAAATTGAAATTGCTCATGCCCAGATTGTATCCCTGAGTTTATTCCATCATTCGAACGTTTTTATACTGTTATTAATAACTCTAGCAGTAAGTTCTTGGTTAAAATTCTTACAATCCTTTATAAGTTTGTACACGTTAAAAAATGTAAGATTCGGATTGATGAGCAGGCATTAATGGGTGATTTTCTGTAAATTGTTTTCCAGTTCTTTGAAGATAAAGGCTGACTGTAAAATGTTATCTGTGTCTTACCTTGAAACAATAAGGCATGTCTTACGGAAAACAATTATGGTTTACTGATTCGCCTAATTCACTTAATTTAATCCTTTGTGTATTAATGCAATTATAACTCATGTATATGTCCGAAATTCACAATTTGACATGATCCTACAATTTATTCATTGGTTAAGATTTCTATGCATATATTCTGTCCTTTGTTTCTTCTGATGGCTCAAAGCCGGGTCCGAATGTTGACAACAGTGCGAACTGAAATTCTTGACCGTAATAAAAGAAATTAACTAACTAAGACAACTCGCTATTGACGTCGCCATTATTGCACTAAAGGTTCCCAAATATTACAAAACCGTCTTTACAATTCTTTATCTTCATATTGAAAACTTAAAAAAAATTCTAAAAGTATTTATTTACCCTCAGCTATTTTGTAAATATATTTTTGTAACATAGAATTCTGAGCCGAAAGGCTAACGTTAATGTGAGGTCAGTGATTATCGTTTCAATAAATGGTGATAATTCTCTTTCTCATCACATATTAGCTAGAAACCGTTTATCGAGTTCACATTAAAATGACAAAAATTGCTAAAAATATCCCAAAAAAATTAAGTTCAAAATTTCTCAAAATAAATAAAATTCAAAATCTAGAAATCTTAAATAAAAAAAATAAAAATTCAGAAGAAAATATGAATAAAATTGTATTCAAAATTGAAAATGAAATCCGAATTGTTTTAATGACACAGGTTTAAAATCTTTTTTCAAAATTTTAATTTTTTTTCCAAATTTTTATTTAATTAGATTTGAATTTTATTAATGTTGAGAAATTTTGAACTTAATTTTTTTAGGATCTTGTTAAACATTTTTAGCACTGACGTCAACATATATTTAATTGGGTTTGCGACGCGCCAATTTCTAAGTAGTCTAAGACATAAGAAACGTTGTGTATAATCCCGAACCTTTCCGGCTGGCCAGGCGAATGTACGGTGTAACGCGTAAAGTATCGACACATAAACTGCGTAAGTCTTTAAAATGCCTCTGATTCTCTGAATTGTACATCGGATTACAAGATATATGTCCTATACGGATAAAAATATTTTGATCATGGCGAATTGCTTAGGAATAGCTTATTTTGCCCAGCATATCACTTTGTTTGCTTAAATGCTATAATATGCTACGACTACGAGTCGTTCTAACGACAAACGGAATTTGAACTGACGATTGTAATTTGAAAAAAGAATGAGCAGAAATTACACTGTTTGTTCTTTAGTACTGACGATGAGTCGAGATCGGTGGATCGTGCGTGCCACGGATGATTAATCTATAAATAAATCAAAAACATTCAGTTTATGTCAAATCATTCCAAATTCATCTTTACATTCTTCTGAAAAATCCGTGCATTACATGACGCTTTTCATGTAATTACTATTTTATATCTTTTAAAATTGTAGCTTGTAGAGAACTCCAGACGTGAGTAAGTGAAAATTAGTGTTGGGAATATCAAACTAGATCTCGTTTATTTTCAACATATTTTTCTCACTGAAGAGAAATAGGACAATAGTACGTAATAATTATTTAATAAAAGAATAATTATTTCAGACATTAATTATATGTGATATATAACAATACAGAGTAACTCAGATAATGCACTTATCATTCGTGCTATCACGGGCATCGATTCCTTATTAAGTAAATCAAACAAATTCAATCGTACGGAATTAAAACTAGCTATAGTACAGTTCAGGAATAAATGCTAGACGATTCAAATTAATAAATTCAAATTATTAAGTATTTACAATCCATAAAACAAACTTTTACAAATTCCAATTAACAGGTCCCGAACTCCTCTACGCTTCCGGATTTGGCAGAAGCATATTAATTGTATGATTACTTCGCTTATAATACTCTGCATTAAATTATCTCGAAAACTGTATTGCGTATACTGAACAATTGGCGGAAAGTTTTCCCGCTTATGTTTAATACATACACCAATTCAAATCACACAATTTACAATTAAGAAGTTGCACCACCATACGAGGTCCAGTATGTAAATTGAGAACATGTTTCTGTAGAAATAGTAAAATTCTATATTTTCTCCTTTGTGTGAGTTCTAATATGTTCAGTTAATTTACTGCTCTCCGCAAACGATTTTGCGCATATCTTGCATATGTAGGGTTTCTCTTTAGTGTGAGATCTTATGTGATTCCTTAATTGTAATGATTGACAAAATGATTTAAAACATAACCCGCAAGTGTACGCTTTCTCCTTCGTGTGAGATCTAATATGTTTAATTAAATTACCGTACTCCGCAAATGATTTTGCGCAAATGCTGCATGTATATGGTTTCTCGCCAGTGTGAGTTCTTGTGTGACTTTTTAGCAGTGATGCTAGACTAAAGGATTTAGAACAAACCGCGCACCTGTATGGTTTCTCCTTTGTGTGAGTTCTAATATGCGTAGTTAAGTCGCCGGATGCAGAGAATTGTTTAATACAAAGTTCGCATTTAAATGGTTTTTCCCCTGTGTGAGATCGGATATGCAAGGTTAAGTGGCCAGATCGTGAAAATGATTTCGCACACATTTCACATTTAAATCGTTTCACCCTTGAATGTGTTCTGAAATGCTTAGTTAAATCGCAGATCCGTGAAAATTCGACGGGACAAATTCTACATTTAAATGTTTTCTCCCTTGAATGTGTTTTGATGTGCGTGGTCAAATTCCCGAACTGAGAAAATGATTTGTCACACGTTTGACATTGAAATGGTTTCTCCCCTGTATGTGTTCTGATGTGCGTGGTCAAATTGCCGAACTGAGAGAACGATTTGGCACAAATTTCACATTGAAATGGTTTCACGCTTGTGTGTGTTCTGTTATGCGTAGTCAAAGCACTGAAATAGCTAAATATTTTTGAACAAAAGTTGCATTTGTAATTCTGTCTCGTTTGGACACTTGTTTGAGATAACACATCCAGCTTAACCTTCTTTAATCCGACGTACTGACCACCAATGTCGACTTCGCTCCGGTCTAATCTTCTTTGTTGCGAGTCAATTCTCGTCAGGACTACACTCAACTGAACGTCCCCTCCGAGCTTCCAGTCATTTATGATCAATTCCGCGTCTGACATTCTCGACACTCCTCAATCAATTGAATCCTAAATGAATAATGAAACGGATTTGTTTTACGAAAAAGCGACAACAGTTGCAAATCCATGCAGAACTTACCAGATCTAATAACAAAAGTCATTATTTCGGACAAGGGGTATTCACTGAGATCCTCTGGAACTACCGAGAAGTTCCCCAGAATCTCATTTCTTAACCACCGTACTGTATCTCTGGATCTACAATAGTTACAACCACGCGGGTGAACTCATCGGAAACATCAGCTCAAATGGGATCATCAAATTTAAGGACAGTCTGAAAAGGCGTTCGCGCGTAGCGTGTGCGCGAAAATGAAATATCACGTTTTTTACTTTCTCCTACCGTTTCCTCGTGATTTTGGCCTGAAAAGACGTGAAAACTTAAAAATCTTGGAAAACTAACTTCACGACCGCATTCTCATATCGCTTATAAAAATTTTAAGCCAAGAGTAGACAATTTCTGAGTATGTAGGTCTTACCTCAAAATTGCACTTTTTTCTTGAAAACGAACGAATTCCGTCGGGAAATGTAATTTTGAGGAAAATCCAGCGTGTTCAGAAATTTACGAACCATGGCTTAAAATTATCACGAAAGGCATGGACATTTGGTGGTGGAGTTCGTCTTTCGAGATTTTGAAGTTCTCACTGCTTTTCAAGGCGAAAAGCATGAAAAAGTTAGCAAAAGTCAGAAACGTGATTTTTCTGGGTGTATCGAAATCGAACCTTCAACCGAACGGAGCTTTATTCTTAAGAAAATTATAATAATAATAGAATCGTATAGGGCTTTGGGTTTATCCAATGACTTTTTCCAAACTTTAGTCCAGTTTGAGTTAGCATTTACTACAGTTCGTGTTCGCATATCTTAATATTCTTCACAAGTAGACGTATATATTCTATTGAACAATTTTTAATAAGAAACTTTAAATGTTGATAATCTATTTTATTAAATAAGTACTATGATAGTACGAGAAATTTCAACACTTATTTTTATGAAGATTATTTACAGACAAACTTACCAAGAATATCATTAATATTTGTGCAACAATATTTACGTAATATTTTGAAAATAACCAGGCTTGGTCCACTACTATAGAACTGGGTTGATTCAATTCACCACTGTTGATACAAGTAACGTGAATGGAATCTCGACCTCAGTCAAATACGTAACAACCCTAATTTTGTCTGCCAAAACTACCTGCTTGAGTTTGGAGGAGTAGACTAAAATAATTCCGAGGGTCATTTCTGTGTTCAGTACCTAGTAAGCCAAATCTTTCTTGAGGAGAGTTATAAGACAGGACAATTCCCTTCCCTTCCTGTCCTCCGGCGTAAAAACTAAAGGTTAGTCATCCATCAGAAATTCAATAATATAATAATTGTAAAGGGTATTCGACAAACTTAAGCTGCCGTCAGCGGTTAAGGTTGGCCGAAGTTGAGCGAGGTCTTTTGTTGTGTACGTTGGAGATAAGAAGTTCCAGCTGAATTAGGCAATTTACTGGTGTCAATTATAACACATAGAGGGATTACTTAAGGGTGCACGCTCTGGACCTTAAGTTCACACTGACCGTACAAACGAATATTTTGTTTTAAAATTCGAGAAATTATTTTCTCGAAGAAAATGAAACACTATTGACCCCGGATTCCTTTCACGAAGCTTCATTCAAAATTTTAGAAGAATCCATTTGAGGATGTCGAAGATAAATCGACCCGTGCCAAAAAGTCTCATTAGAGTCCCCTTGTTCGAAACTTATCGACACGGGTCGATTTATCTTCTACATCCTCAAATGGATTCTTCTAAAATGTTCACTGAAGCTTCGTGAAAGGAATCCGGGGTCAATAGTGCTTCATTTTTTTCGATAAAATAATTTCGCAAATTTTAAAACGAAATATTCGCTTGTACGGTCAGTGTGAACTTAAGGTCCGGAGCGTGCACCCCTAGAAGCAGCCTAAGACAATATTTCCAACATTCGAGTAATAGAGCATTCTACGCTGCCTTGAGAACAAGTACTATTGTGACGTCATTGTAGATCATTTGAAAATAATGTGTAAGTTAACGGCTTCAATTAATTAGAATAAACTCGAGTCGATTTCTTAATTTTTGTGCAGGTCGATTCGCTCAACGCCGAACCTGAAATTAAAACAATTTTATTTATTTTAGAAACAAGCTGGCAAGAAATATTGTTTTGTCAACTTTAAGGCTTGTTAAAGATGTCGGATTTTGATTTTGAAAATGACTAAAAACTGAGGCCGGATGTTAAATTGAGTGTGACCTTAGCGAAGGTCACACTCAGATCAGACACAAATAAGAATGGATATCGGATACTGAAAAAGTCAACAGTCGAGAACTTCAGTAAGAAGAACAAAGAAATCTCTTGAATGTCCAAAGCGTGCCCGAAATACCCAGTATTCTAAAGGCCATATGAGGACACACTGGTGAAAACCACATCTCTGCCCGACATGTTCCAAATCATTTGCTGTGAAGAGATATTTAGTCTGGCACCTAAAATACCACAGCAAAGAAAAGTCTTACACGTGAACTCACTGTGACTATGCTGCTTTTAATCGGGATGTGCAAAGACATTTTAGAATTCACACTAAAGAGAAACCATAAAATTGCACCATCTGTGCGAAAAGATTCTCTGGACCATCACATTGTGCAAGACACATAAGGACTCATAAACAGGAGAAACCATTTCAGTGCAAAATTTGTGATATGCAATGTGTAGCTTGGATTCCAAATTAAATGTTCAGGTAAGCTCATACTCAACCCACCAATTTGGGAAAGGAATGGGAGTTGCTATGATAGTTGGTCGATTACCTTGTAGTGTGTAAAATGTAATGAATCCAGGAATGTCTGATACAAAATAACCCTGGCAGCATTACTCCAAAGTCTCATGGGTTAATTACACTTGTATTTGATAAAGTTAAATTTGGTAAGTACTTATGTAAGTAATTACTCCAATTCTAAACCGTGTTACCTTTTAAAATTCAGAAATATGGATTGACATGAGTTGGTTCCAGTCAGATTTTCATGAAAATTGGAATGAACTGAACATGCGTATTTTTGAAAAGTGAAGAGTCATTCTCATTATTTTGGATTCGTGTAATTTTCCAATCGTAAAAATTTGAAAAAACCGATAACCCACACGGCAATCCCTGTGTATGAACAGCCTTATATTTTGATGTAGTGCACGAATTGGGGCTTCTACATTCGCTCATTAGTTATACTTGAGATATTCCACCAATTGACTCTAGGAGGTCAGCGAAAGTCGAGGCAGGATCTTTCCTGCCGTGGTCCATGTCATTTGAGTACTAGCAAAGCTGATGTTGAAAAAATATTTTAATAACTTGTGGATTTTGAGTTACGTTTTGATCTAATCGATTTGTTTCAATAAATTAGAAAAACAATCTCTCTTAGCATAATAGCATGTGTATCCGTTTACAATTCCACTAAATGGATGTGGCTCGATTCGACCTTCTCTCACTGACCATTTGTGGGTTTGATCGGTTAATCTAGTTGTTTTGGAATGACATTTTGGTGCTCGTTTTGAAAAGGTCTTGAAAGGGTACTCAGTGTAGTCGAAAATACTCATAACAGCCCATTTCACATTCCATTTCACAACAACCCATCACTCATTCGTTCGGTTAATTAATCAATCGGCACATTTTCAGGTTTTCGAGGACCATGGATGGTATTGGGTGGCTGGGAACCGTTGCCCTATCTGGGAGTCGGACAAAGAGTGAGACGCATTTTTTGGAGAATCTTACGTGGGTTCTAGGGATTCCGCTTGAAGATCCGACCCGCGTAGCTGTGCTGACGAGCGTTTAAGTATAAAACGGCATGAAAAGACCGAAAAGAGTAGGCTTGCTGCTATAAAAACGTGCCCGAAATAACTGTTTTCAAAAGTCTGTCGATGCCACCTTCTTTGCAATAATTTTATGCTACTTTTTAAATTTTGTTGGAACGGTTTGGTGATAGGCGATTTTTCAATGCCAATTGCCCTGGCAGCCAAAAATCGACTCACCAAACTGGTCTAACAAAATTTTAAAGATTGCAAAGAATTATTGCAAAAAGGTGGCATCGACAGATTTTTCGAAAAAATTATTTTAGACACGTTTTTGTAGCACCAAGCCTTCTTTTAGGTTTTTTTTTCATGCCGTTTTTTATTTAAACGCTCGTTAGCGTCTCTACGCGGATCGGATTTTCAAGTGGAATAGCTCCCTAGATCGCACATATGATTCTCTAAAAAATGCATATCTCAATATTTGTCCGATACTCCCAAATTTGGCTGGTGAGGGAGGGGGGCAAATGTTGCGAGCCACCATATGGACCAATCCAATTTAGACGACGTTACTTATCCTCGCACTAAAATCGTCGCAACTACTCCGATTTATTTTTTTAAACAGACGATTTATGTCTATATTTGTTAACTCTAAATGACGTAGGCTAGAAGAAAAACTTTGTGAGTCGAAAGACGGAATTGATTGTAATTTTGAAGGCTTGAGATAAAACAGGAGTTTTGTTCGAAAAATGGCATCTGATTATCCCACTAAAAATCTTACTTACTATTTTTTATAGCATTTTATAGAATGAAGACTTACCTAATGAAATTCTAAACTTTAGTCCAGGTCGAGTTGGCAAGATCTGCAATTCAGGTTAACAGATTTTAATGAAATTCACAAGTATCCGTGTGTTTCCTATTGAACAGTTGTTAATACGAAACGCTAAGTCTCAAATTTTGATAATTTATAATTGTTAAATATGCACAAACACTGTAGGAGAATTCTCGACACTTATTTATTTGCTTAAACGTACATATAATTTAGAAACACAACCTACCGAGAATAACGCACACACCGTTAATACTGTTTACACAGTAATACTGTGTTTTGTGCATAAGTAATATTTGGTAACTAACCAGACTCTGTCAGTTAGAAAGACACAAGTAAGAAGTGAATGGAATGTCGACCTCTCCAAAACTACCTGCTCGGGTAGATAAAAATTAAATAATTCCAACCCGTATCAAATGTTTCTACAGAATTCTGTTGGGTTTTGTTCCCTTTTTGGCTGAGCTGTATATCTCAGCAGAATCGTGCAGAAATTCTGCAGAGA
>JAQFYE010003648.1:0-14817 GCA_034694305.1 Protaphorura glebata
AGCAGAGCCATAGCATCTAAGCTATCCTTGTAGTATTGTAGTCTGACAGTCAGACCACTCCACTACACTGGCTCTGTTAGAATCTGTGATACATGCAACATATTCCTAGTTGAGCCAAGCCGCCCTGGGCGGGTTTGTCGAAGCTCGGTCTCCCTCCGGTGTAGCTTATCCGAGTTGATATTGCAGCAAAAGAACTCTCCAAAGAGTATGTAATTAAAGATCGATTTTTTACTAACTTCCCCAAAATAAAAAGGAAATACGTGTTGAAATTAATTCAGTAGCAAAGCAAGTCATTGCATGTTGTTTTGAACATAAAATTTTTCCTAATGTTTATCAAAAATTGCACACTTCGCTCATCATCTCTCTGAATATCGCACCGGAACGATTGTTTTTGCTCTCGTGCCTCACGATAATATTCATTCTCTCCTTTCGCTTTTCAATTCCAATGACATGACATATAGTGCTCAATTGAGCTGTTTCTGTCGGTGAATGGGATGGGTTGGTAGTTAGTTTCGGATAAATTACAGATGATCAAACAAATAATGACAGCTGGAAGAAACAAATACAGCAATTATATTTTCGTACGGGTGGGAGAGAAGGATGTCTTGAATAATTCATAAATTTAAAATATTCATAATGGAAATTCCCTTAGGAAATGTTTATTGAAAAGCTCCATCCCGAAACTTAATTTTACCCCTTTTTACCTCGTTCTCAAAAATCATTCGATTTGACAAAATGACCACCAGAAGTAATAGAGGTTCCTAGTCACACAGTCGTCAGTACTATACATACTAGTCAAATGAGAATTTTGAACCCATTACTCCATTACAACGTTCGACTCAGAGTAATGGGTTCAAAATTCTCATTTCAAAACAAGTCCTCCATTGAAAACCATCAACATTTTCATACTAGTCAATTTTCTTTAATGTAATCATTTCTGTACCCTTCGTTTCGGAGTCGTGGTCGGTGTGGAACATGGCCACGCACTTAATACATAATGAATTACACGCAATACCGCGACAATGACAGCTACGTCGAAAGTGCATAACATACAAAAATAGAACACAACGCCCTCCAAGCGGGGTAAATTCCAAATTATAGTTTTTCGTGACTAGAAACATTAATAAATTGGAAGTGGATTCCGAGTCGATAAATGAAATACGAGCCGGACTATGCATTGAGTCTATTTTCTTTTTAAAAACGCAGACTATTCTTTCCAGCAAACGACCCGGTTTAACCGTCAGTCAAAAGTAGAAGTAGATGGACCATTACGATTTCCGCATCTTTTGTATTAGGCGGAGAAAACAAGCGAGCAAGTAATTCCAAGTAAGCTAAAATGACTATTACGTAGAGTGAGGTGTTAGGATTCTAAATGTACACATCTTCATCCCCTTCTAGTTATAGAATACCGTACTTCCTCTGATAGAAACTGGTCTCCATTACAACCTGGGTACTTTCCCAAACATTCTACATGGACCCTAGTGGAGAAAGTGGAGAAAGCGACTGACCTGGAGACGGATATTTTTTAACTGTTGTGAGTTCTAGCCAAAATAGTTAAAGGTCTAGTTTGATGTTATTTTCAGTCAGGTCTATAGAATCTACTCACAGTTTTTTAGCTAGCAATTTTCTATTTATTGTAAAAATAACTTTGCCGACGCTGAATACTCGAAAGAAAGAACGTTACGTTTCCGCTTCAACACGATAAGCTGGAATAACAAATGAGTAAGGAAAAGCATATGTACATAACGTAGAACATACAATTTGTCTATTTCTCCTTTACTCGAACAAACGACGAGAACAAGGGCTATAGTCTACGTCAACGTCTATAAAATAGCGTGTGACTTAAAAAGACCAATGCAATGGAGTCGTAGTGCTAGAAAAGTCCAAGTCAATAGAAAAAAATTTCATTCTCATGCTGCATAAGCATAGCACACGCACATGTAGCAGGTGGAACAATGCATGGAGAAAAACCGGTCGTCGAAAGTCGAAAATGACCCCATGAACGAACACCACGACCGCCGAGAAAGGAAGGCCTGAAGGGAAGGCGTTTTTCTTTCTTCGATACTTTCTCCACTTTCTGCAACGCAATCTAATGCTTTCTTGAATCTAAATTCTATAATTTCCTTTCTTCGTTCAACCGAACGTGAAGTGAACGCTTCTGAACCAGAAAGACAAACTGTCAATCGTCGTTTCTCAGTTTCACAAGTAAAAGGCATACAATCACTTTCCAAAAACCTTTCTCGTCAGTCAACAAGGTTGTTGTAGAGAAAAAGAAGTCATAAGAGCATAAAACGTCGGCAAATTCTGCTGTGCAGTGCTACTACAAACATATAAACCAGACGGATTTGTACAAGTCGTATATTGCACACCTGAGTGTGCATATGTGGCTAAGACTGTAAATGACAAGGAACACTGGTTGGGTGTAGACGTGGCCCTTCGTCGAATCAGAAATCTTACTGAAATCATTTGATAGGATTACCTAACTATGGGTCTAAAACTCGTAAAATATAACGAATTTAAGAAATGCTTCGTCAAAAATTATTGACAGTTTTTCGCTATAGTTAGTTCATTTCTTTCATTACGGTCAAGAATTTCAGCGTTCGCTGTTGTCAATATTCGGATCCGGTATCCGGTATACTCTCCGGATTCCGACTTGAATTGTAAAAATAATTTTCTTTATTAGCTTGCTGAAATATGAATGTAAAAGTTTGCAGTGAATTACGGTTCGATTTCTCGCTTTATCCATTTAACGAATGCATGACTTAGGTCCGCGTCCTGATAACGATATGGATCTCCTCTAGCCGAGATAGTCTTTAACAGTATTCGCTTCGCTGCGAGCAGGAGTCGAACCCAGGACCTCATGGAACTACCTCGACTCATAACAAATTCCCCTGCAATATGGCTCGAGAGATAAATAAATACTATTGATGCAATTTAAATTCGCGATCACTTGCACCGGTTAATCTAGCGAGTAACGACCGAACAGCACACCCTGTAGGGCCTGATTTTCGCATTTTAACTAGGACTACCTGAGAAAAGAAAGCAGAACCTGCCGTAAATATTGTAATATACTGCCTGGCTTGAGTATATGACCAGTATGAAAATTTATGCACAATATAGCGTACACCGACTCACGCCTGTCATCAGAACCGGGGTTGTGAATTATGACATGTCTCGTCTTGTTCGGTTTATCATATTCTGGTTGACAACGATATGGCCACTTTACAAAACAGGTAATTCAGGAGAAAGAATTGCTTTCCATTATGTATCATCAATTTTGCGAAGGAAGCACGAATCGAGTTTATGGTATAGTGTATTCGGTGTATCATTACTTGCATATTTTTGTTTGTCCATCAAATTGCTAACCTATAAATGTGGATATGGATTCCCTATTTCATTTTTGGGAGTTCAGGATTATTTCAATAACGAGCATTGCAAGTTTATGCTCAAAATTGTACGGAAAATATCTAGAGTTTGATAAGCTAAGCAATCTCGACATGTTCAAAATCTGTCAAAAAAAAATTAAGAGTGAAGTGAAGGCTTTGTCTAGTTTTACATAGTTGAATTTGAATGCGAATAAATAAAATGATTGATAAAGAAATGAAACTCCAAGTCCATAATCATACGAATCTCTTCATCTTGTGTGATAAATCCCTTCCCATACAACGAATAGCCTTAACAAGTAAGAAGTAATTTGAAAGATTTTAGAAATGGCGATTTATTTATTTCCTTT
Organism: Protaphorura glebata; assembly: GCA_034694305.1. NCBI lineage: Eukaryota > Metazoa > Arthropoda > Collembola > Poduromorpha > Onychiuridae > Protaphorura > Protaphorura glebata. The sequence continues at coordinate 3,734 of JAQFYE010003648.1, forward strand.
CATTGATATTGTAACTTCACTTACAAATTATTTCGAGACTTACTTAAATCGTAACTTTCATGTTTTACCTTAACCGTAATATTTCCGTATGAATTATTTTTATAAATAAGTCCTTATTCATACCATCCTTTATTGATCAATTATGCAATTAATTTAGAAATAGGCCATTACTTTCCCTCCTTGATTGATTGTTTAACAAATGCTTACTTATAAGGTATGGTAGGTACTTTGGTGTGCGAACTCTTCCGTCTGTTATGATTAAATAAGATATGCTAACATTTGAAACTAAACCTAATGAATAAACCTAATGTAATTAAACTAAACTAAACCCCAAACTTGAGTCCACTTTTCCAGAAATGCAATAGAATATACCATATCAATTACTTAATTTAAATTAAAGCTATTCACGAGTAAAATACATTCAATTTACAAATATGTGATGGGTTGAGGGCAGGATCCATGAAGTCAACCAGTAGAAGCGCTAAGGCTTATACTAGTTGACCATCAACCCGAACCCGAACCCGACCGTATTTAATATTTACACTAAATACTTCGTTTTTGAAGTACATTAATATATTTTGTGTTGACTTAAGCCTTTCGTCACCCACATTCGTCCAGAACAGCAGCCCAGGAGTACCGGGCCACAAGCTGTGAGGTAATTCAACGTAGAAAATTTTAATTACTTAGGGAGAAAGTGGAAATAGAGCATGAAGAGATAAGACAAATACGTACGAGGATGGTGGCTCACCGTGTAATGTAAGTTGTAATGTAACGCACAAGTTCAACGCTTCTCCTAATGCTTCCAACTTGTTCTACTAATCTTTACGTTCAACTCGGAATAGTAAGTAAAAGTAACTAAAAAAGTTTTACAGGAGTAGAAAAAGCTAAGTTAATTCTAAGTTTTATTCTAAATTATAATGAAGTACAGCCAGAATAGTTACGTCAAGTCCATTACTTGAAAAGAAATGGTAGTAGGACAGAAAAAAATTCGGGACGGAACAGAATAAGTGAATACTCCCGTAATCGAAATATCGAACAGGGCAAGTTCGTAAATTGCAAATAATAACCGGTCTCGAATGTTCGTTAGACAGTACACTGGCACCATTTCTTATGAAATACACGGATGGACATACGGAGAGATTTGATTGTAGTCAGAAACGAAAACATGAGATAACAATATAGCTAACCTTGATTTTATAAACCCTGGCGAAAAATAATCAAACCTTAAACATGACAAGGTTAGGAATTATTAGACTCAAGATTGTCATAAATCTAAACTTTTGTTCAAAACTCTTTGTGTCCGTCGAATTACTGTCCACTATTTCCTTACTGAAGTGTCATGGCCGCGGTTACTTGGTAGTTGGCCATCCACAAATTACGTCTTCCAGACCGCCCCACACGTACATCCTCGTAAGACTGTATGTGTGAAGCGGTCCGGGAGACATAATTTGTGGATGGCCAACTACCAAGTAACCGCGGCCATGACACTTCAGTAAGGAAATAGTGGACAGTATATGTCAACTTTAAATTTCGTTGCTAAAAAAAACTAGGTGCCAAAACCCTGATTGATTCCGAGTGTGCTGACTTTATGTGCGAAGTATTCTAACCACAAATGGAATGTTAATTACAGGATGGACGGCACATTTCCAGTTTACTAATCAAAATACAGAATTCAACATCAAAATCGATTATCACATGAATGTTATATTCTTCAGTCGAGGTAGTAGTGGATAGATTTTAATTTAAAAAAGGGAATTCTTGAATTGATTTTCTGCAGCCGAACCTGACCAAATTTTGTAGAGGAGCAATGAAAATCATGTACACACGAACATGAAACGTGAATATCGAATCCTGCCATTTGAATATTAGAAACAAGCATGATAGCAAGGAAGAACGCTGAGCCGTAGTGCATTACACCATCATTTCATCTCATCTCAACTGAAGATAGCAAACAGAACAGAAGTAAAGTCGTCAAGAAGCCCCTAGCTTTAGTTTTAGCACGATTTTTTTTACAATCCCTAATCCCAATTCCAATCTCAGCTCTGACAAATTCCATTTTCTCTCATACAAAAGAACTTATATAAAATCCCAATTTCAGGCAGTCAATTCCACAGACGCCTTACGTCTACCTGGGGTAATACAGAATACAGAGCCACGTAATATGAAACTAAAGGAAAATAGGCAATGGTACATTTACATTTACTTTACAATCCGATAAACATGAGCCATGAACGCAGTCAGTGCAGAGCATGAGCATATGCGGAATCCTCGATTGAGGAGGACCTGCTTTGCATTAGCTTGTGTTGGACTTCAATTTTCGATCAAATTCAAAATTAAATCTCTTTCCTGGAATCCGCCAGCGCGGAGTCTACATTGTAATAGGAAGGAATTGACTTATCCAGACTGCACTGGAAAATTAGTCAAGGAATACGGAAAGCAGGCCCGATGCGACTGAAAACCGGAACTGAAGTCAATCAAATCCATGTAGTAATGTAGTCCTGCCGTTACGGAAGTAGTACACAGAACAGTAATAGTATGAAACATAACAAGCACCAAGTTAAGTTGTTTTTGTGGTTGGAAGGAAAAGCTTCAAAATGAAGTCATTCATGAAATGAGTTTTCTCATCTCAAAATCAACTCAAAATCACATCACGCAATGGCCTTGGCTTCAGGCAAGAAGGCTTCCCAGTATTTCACCAACTACAACAGAGAGAAAAGTAAATCTAATTAAAAAAATGAACTTCAGTTCACAACAGTCCTTTCAGATGTAAATCAAGAACACGAGAGCAGCCATCTCGTTTTACATATTTATGATTCAATTTGGGTTAGCTCAAAGCTACATGCAATTGGATTAAGTACATTTCCTGTCCACAGGGCGCGAGCAAAGGGTTATTCAGAATCCTAGGGAATTCAGCAAGTACGATGCTGCTGCTAACGACAGTTGAGTAATGTTTTGTGGATTTATTTATTATTATTTTATTTCAACGCTAAATACGAAGGTATACTTCATACGAAATATACGAATTACGTGATCAAATACAAAATAAACAAATCACTTACTTCGTGCTGATGACTGAGAAGGGACTCCAAATATTTGACAATGCACTTCTTGAACTCTTTTACTCTTGTCAGTTCGAATTGTTCCAACTCTTTTTTAATCACATTCGAGATTCCGTTAAACTCCTCCTGACTTTGCTCTACTTTGGACTCCCACTGTAGTGCAAATAAAGTATAACGTAACGAATTAGAAAATGGGTAAACAAAACTTGGCTAACAATAACTTCAAAGGAAGAAAATTAGTAAGAATTTAAAAGCTTACCTCCACTACATCTTCCCGTGCCTGACCCATCTTCTCAGTTCTTACTTGCAATTCTAGTTTGGCCTTTGCTTCTCGCTTTTTATTCAACATTTGTTGAGCATGTTGCCAATTTTGGTAAGCTTTGACTCTCTCATGAAAAACTTCCTGTAAATAAAGGAATATATGTTATAATTCAACTAAATATCATTCAGTCCAAAAAGATTCCATTACAAAAACATGTTCGCTTATAAATTAACCCAATACCGAACGATTAAACATTTAACAGAGGAAGAGGAAAGTTTGCTCAATACAATAAAAAGTAAAAAGGGCAAATAATTATTAATCCAACTTACTTTGACTGAACCGATTAAAGCTATGTAATCCTTCAATAGTTCGCAGAATAGAAAGAAATCAGAGTTGGCTTGGTTTTGGTGCATTTGTTCAACCTGCCACAAAATTACGAAATAAGTATATTACATTAATTTGACATAAGGTATAAACAATTTAGGCGATTTTGTACTCTTTTACCTTCTCCTCAACTTCAGCCAATTGAGCAAGGGCCCTTGCAAGTGCCGTGTGTTCCTCAGAGTTACTCAAAATAGCAGCAGTTTTTGCGAATGTTGCGGTGCTATAATGATATGAATAAAAACAAAAACAATTTGTTAGTAAGGTAGATACATAGCATATCAGTATTAGTTTAATTTATACTAACTTTAATAATTAAGGTTATGAGTAAATAAATTATAGGTAGATGAAGATATTCAGAAATGAGTTGTAAAATAGATATATAGGTGGAATAGGAAGCGCACAAAAAGCGTTTGTCTTCGCTTAGGAGAAGGAATGAATTTGATGTCGAGTTACGGATCCAAACTATCATTTCGTCGTCGTTCACCAGTCTTTCAACTTTCTTGCCATTCATAGGGCTCGCTATGTGCACGATTAATCTTTCAGTTTTGTCCTGTCATCGTCGACAATTAATTTTCGTTTACAACAGATTATTCTTGAAAATTCTAAGAAAATATTCGTTAATATAGTGTTCTTGAGATCTTTGTAATGTCAGAAGTACAGTCATAACATGATTTTTCTGAAAGAGATGCAGGGTGGTAACATGAAGAGAAGACGACAAGCAACCAGTCCAATTCTGATATACTGCCTGCGAAGAAAGCTAAAACTTTGGTCGTAAGTCGTGTCTTTACCGGGAAATCAGTGGAAGTGTTATCATTCCGGGTGTCCCAAGTCCAAAAAATTAAAAGGAGATTTGGAGAAACAAGTGAAAAATGAAGTTAATTATTTAGTTTGTCTAAATACTATATTTACTTTATATTCAAGTTTTGACACAGGTAACTTTGTATTTACAAGCTCGGTGGAAAGTATTTTGAGTATGGCAGATGGAATAACCTAATATTTAAGTATTTTTAGAACATTTTGTAACGTTTTGCAGTTGCAGTAAAAAGTTACCTGACCGCCAATTCCTTCCTGTTTGTCACCAGCAACTCGATGCTGGTATACACTTTCCGCAGTTGTGTTTCTAGAGCTTCAATATTTTGGATTTTCTCTTCAAACCACTGAAACAAAATTTTAAAATGGTTAGCATAACTATACTGCGTAACTCACAAGCTATCGTCCATCTATCAGTTCATAGTAGTCGAAACAAAATCTGCTAACCGATATTAGCCAAACTAAAAACAAAAACTGCACAGCCATAACCACAAAGGCTAATTTAGGCTATAAACGTATATTTTGGTGTGGCAGTTAGGTCTTGGTTTTGCTTGCTTTTACCACTTAGAAGACTTCAGATCAATCTTCCATGCTTTTATTGTGGTGAAAGTTTCAATGACAATTCAAAAGTAATGCACGAAACTGGTAATTCCATTTCTTAAAATATGAATATCAGGAGTTTTCTTCATACACAATCAACACCTTTAGAATTTGTTTCTTCATTTTCTTCTGATACTGTCGGTCTCACTCTTAGAAACGCCAGGGAAGTAATCGTAGAGCATGTGTGTTTACCATGCATTACGCATGGTCACAATTATATACCAGACGATTCGTCCTTTCGCACACTCTTCTACCCCTTACCTAAGACGCAATCGAGGTAGAAGGAGGAGGCAAGTGGTGTATAATTACATGCTCTACGATGACTTCCTTGGCGCTTCTAAGACTGAGACCGACAGTAGACAGACTGACAAGCGGAGAGAAGCTTACCCGATCGGACTCGTCCATTTTGTACGAAATCTTGTTGACAGTATCACCAAATTTACTTAATAGTCGAACAACCCCAGCTCCACTAAACGCTGATGTCCCAGTCGACTTAGGAAGGTCGGAGTCTATTTCAAGAAAATCTCGGAAGTCTGGATCAATACGTAAGGTTGTGTGAGAGGCAGTTCGATTAAGGAATCTTTCCAGTCCAGCACGTCGCTTTTCGAGAAAATCAGACTGATTGTTTCCAGCGGTATCTCCTTGACCTGATATTTTGATTTTTGTGGTTCCGATCATGTTTTTTTCCGGAGCAGGCGGTACTATTCTTCCCTGTAAAATTATATTATTAGTACAAAATTAGAAACTGGAAGCCAAAGGACCTTGTGTGAGTACTAACACTGCAGATAAGACCATGCTGATAACGATTAATGATATAAACTCAAACGCCTCAAAAAGTTACTAACTTTTCTCAAATATTTCTCAGCCAGCTTTGAATGTAATCCTAAAAAATCTGAAAATCTTCTCCAAACTGCAAACTCTTTCCGACGAAATAAAGCGATATTTGTCCGCGTCGTGATTCTGAAGACAATGAAACCGGACATCCCATCTCCCTGTTTCTGAGGCTCGGTAACGGTAATCTCAATAAATTGACTTTCCCCATCCATGATGTTATCCTAAATATAAACAGTTTATTCAAAATCTGCAAAACATATTTTATTTTGTTAGTAACTTGTATATTATAATCCATACCGCTGTGAGACTCTCTGCTTGGCTTTGACTTCCCGGTATTTGAGATTTGACTTGAGTTAATTTCCCTACGTCGTCCACCTATACAAAAATTACAAAAAAAATAAATTAACTTATTATATAAACATATTATTACTACTACTTATATATTACTTGATATGTTATACTTATTATTGATTATTGGAGAATGGAGTGGAATTTGATATTAGAAAATTACGACGGAAAACAGAAACACAAGTTTGACGATGGAGAGTTATAAAATCATAAAAAGTTTAATCAATGAAGAATTACGAATTACTAGTTATCACCCCATAAATCTTGGAAGTAAATTAGCTAACCCTTGAACTTCGTGTAATCGGTAATCGTCCAAAGTGAATGACAAATTCGGAAGGAATGTGGATATACTAAGTAGTAGAACTTTTAATCAATGATGCATTCACTTTGCTGAAATTAGATTGTAGTTTGTAAATCTAAATTATAGAGCGTATGATACAAAATACCGTAATAACGGCTCATCGATTGCACTAAAGCAAGCTAGAACATACGAAACCATATGTTACGATTCTTGACCAATAAACCGAATGACGACTAAATGCCAGGAGATTGTGAATTGTGAAGGAAAGTCAAAATCAAATTGATAGGGAACTCAAAAGGAAACGTACATGTAAACCTTTTTATTGCACTTGTTATCAAAGCTTCAAAGCTAGCTTCGCATATGTAGGTTCACGATTCACTAACTGCAATATTTTAACGGCACTGTAAAAACAATTACAAACTTATGTATTCACCTGAAAAGTTGTAATTTACGTTCGGTAAACGGGGTTATTATAAACAAAAATCAATCGTAATAACTAATTTAAATAAACGTCTTAATTGACATCAGTCGGTAAAATAAACGACGTTAAACGAAGTAGAAATGTAGAAAAGAAGGTTGCTTTGCTTGGTTATTATTATACTGAACTCTGAACTGTTTGGGCAATGGGTCGGATCATTATATTATAATATAACATTAATAAAAAATTCTCTGACTCTGATTCCGTTCGGCCTGGGGGAGGTATCACATACAATGTTAATGCTAAGAAGTCCTAAAAGGGTTTTATTTTGCTGTGGAAAAAAATTTATGTAAAGCTACGACAACTCGGGTAAAAAATAATTACAGACTAACGATCTTGTTGTCAGCAAAGTTACGAACAATCACAAATATGTATGTAGTAGGTATTTCATAATAATTTTGATTGAGGGAGTTCAGTCGACACCAAAATATTATTGTTTTCGATTGAAATCATTTATGATTATTATTATTACTCTTACCATCGAATGACTTTGATCCACGTCGGACTTTGGTGGACTTCCTGTTATCGTACTCGTACCCTGATGACCGAGATAAGGCTTGGATTGGTCCTTTGCATTTGTAGTCGTCGTCGTCCCATTTTTAAACATATCATCATCACTGTCATCAAGTTTGAGCTGAGATTCTACTTGAGAGAAGGCTTCCGTGTCATCTTCGTCATTCAAATCTATCTCAGAATCACCATGTACGGTCCGATCAGAGTCCGTCATTGGGGACTGAAATAAATGGAAGGCTGAATTATTGAGTAACCAAAACCAAACGTAATCACTAAGTTGAATGGTAATGCACATTTGTTATCTTATCAGCAACTTCGTTTGTTGAGCTGGACAGTAGAACTCCAATGTGTGACTAATATAAGTGATAACTAATTCAAGTTTTCCCCAAGTTCGGTTTACAAATTCAAAGATTACGCACGATTAATATCATACCACAACAGAGAAGCCAGAACTATGAACACATATTTCAATATCATTAAAGATAATTCAAGAGGTCAAAAGACGCGACAGCCGTACGTTTGGTTTAGACCATCCTGGGTTGGTGGGTATAATTTCCCAGGGTTTAAATTAAGTTATGGAAAATTCTCTTCGACCCAGAAAATCGTATTAATTCTAATTGCTAATTCCCACTCCCACCACCCCTAGATGGTAGTACAAATTAAAATAGAAAACTCCGAACAAGTACAAGTACTAAAGATCCGCTCAGTGGGCTCAGTTTAGCTATTTAACAGTGAAACTGAAAATCGTGCTCCAGTCCAGACAAAACTATATAATTACATTGTAAATTATGTACAACCCAATGCAGCAATTTTTCAAGTTTGATTCGTCAACATCAATAGATGAGGAAATTATTAAAAATAATAAACTAATTGAGAATGGCCGGCATAGACAATCATATTGAAGAAAAGAATGGTTTGCTTTTCAACCCGTCTATCCAATTACCCCAACCCCAACCTCATTAAAGCATGCACCAAACCATACCGTATGGTACGACTTATCCATCCGGTGGGTGCTAAGCGATGGTCCATACCGAAACAACAAGCTTAATACTATTCCTATGAAACCTATGCTTCGGAGTGTACAGAGTTCAAAAAGTATTAAAAATACCTTCAGTCCAGTTTGAACTTTTGAACTATTGTATGTATCTCCCGAATGTTATAACCGTACTTGTCGTCATTTGTATATGACTTAATCCTGGAAGGTCAAACTGCAAACTCCATTTTGTTAGATTGTCTGTCTATCTCAAACTGTCATCTCAAGTATTACGAGAATTGTAATATTTGTAATCCCTGTCTCACATGCACTGATTTGGTAACTTAATCAGTTTAGAAATCTATCCCACTGGCGTGGCGTATCGAGTTTAATCTTTCTGGCGGGGCGCCGAGTGCTTTCCCGATATACATTGCCGCTAGAAATATCAAGAATTACGCTCCAAAATGCGCCTCTAGTCATACTATGAGGCACAAACGTGACATACTAGGTCTTACTGAGTACGTGTGAAATATCGTATATTTTATCCAATTCTATTGCTAATTCAGTACTAACGCTGGGAATTATTTATGTCAAGGTGAGGAAACTCTTTTTGTCTGCATTAACTATTTTGCATTACCTTATTTGCCATCCTGTACGCCCAGCAAATATGAATCAACTCGGTATTATTACACCTAATCGCTATCTGCTTTTACAGCTCAAAGCTCATTAGCGTCACAGTATGGTTCAGAAATATAGACAGTCTTTGTCTCCAAGATTACTTTGCGTATTTATAGTATTATAGTTCTATGTTGATGGAGTTTACTTTGTAAACAAATAGACCAATAAACAATAATGATAACAAACTTATATACGACACAAAACAAATGGAATTTAATTTGTGGATAGCAAAGAAACGGAATGAATTGAGTATTTTTAAAACGCGTCCCCATTTCAATTACTCAAAGGAGTAGTTTATTTTAATTCCCAATGATTTGTATTGCAGTAACTTAGATTGGTATTTATAATAAGAGAAGAGAATGGTGCACTAGAGTTTCTAACGTGGTAACGTGGAAATACGCGGAAACATCCTGCCACGTGTCGAGATGATGACAAATTAAAACCAAATTTTGGTATCATATTATTCGGACTGTGAGCTATACAAGAACTACATTTTCAAATTCATTCTAAAATTACGTGTATCCAGGCGGGGTCCCCTCTGACCGAAAATTGGATATCCAGGTTCTCCCCTTCAAGTAAGGACTTCGAAAAATTTAAGTAGTTTATAAAGTTTGAACTACATCTTTTACATCCATAAATATTTTGCAAACATTTCAGTTGAGTCTCAACTCAAACTCTCTGAACTGCACTCGCCAGAATTTTACTATCGGCGCTAACCTAATCCATAATCTGAACCAATTGCAGCTGTAACACGTTACGTTCAGTATTTAAAAAAAAAATTCGGTGGCATCCAGTAGAACAAATTCATGGGACAACTTAAATAGAGGTACAACACAACAGGCAAAGCCAACCTGTCTGTCACCTGTCAAAGTCAAAAAATTAGCTGATCTGACCAAAATCAGACGGAACAAATGAAGCATGACATTCCACGTCATATTATTATAAATAAGGATTAATCAGTTATTTTACCTCCATGGCTGACTTGAAAATGTCATCATCATCTTGGAGTAATGGCAAAGGTTGGGGTTCACCGTTCGTGACGGTTTTCTTTGGAATATCCACTTGACCACCGTCCGACATTTTTCCTTACGTGTACAAATTTAAAATTAATCACTGATGAATTATTCAGCGCTGGAATTGGTGGAATGTTGTTAATAAACCACTTGTTGAACTGAAAATGACGTGACACGAAGAAGGATGAGACGTGTGAATTGTGAAAAACAAAAGTGATCTGATCTGACGGACACTCCACCTTTTCTACGCGTTTTGAATTCTCTCGCCCCCAGACCCTCGGATTACCAACGACCCCATGTGACCATTTTCAGGGCGCGCACTTCATATTTACTCAACTCAAATTACCAAGAATTGAAATTTTAATCCCAAATCCAAATTCAAAATTTCACGTTTTCGTTTTGATAATAAATGCGAAAATCGAAAAATCCGGAAATCTGAATAAACAGGGTGTCTCACAAAAGACGTGCGGTATCGAGGAAGTGGAAGTCCTTTCGAAGAAATTCTTTCCCTACGGAGTATATTTAAAAAAAAAAACTAAAAACATTCATGACATTCAAATAGTTAAGTAAGTGCGTTTTAAATTTCAAATCCTTTGAGAGTTGTGGGTGTCGGTGTGGGGTGTGGGTGTGTAAAAAATACCTGAAATTTCGAGTGTGGGATTGACAAAATACAAGTCATAAGAATAATACCACGGCCAGGAAGGATATTGCCAATTTTTTAAATGGTCCACACGAACCGATTATAAAATAGACAATCTACTAAATATAAAATCCAATTGGGCTCTGTCCTTCCATAGTCACGGCTCTACAGCCAACAATTCTGAACCAAAT
>JAQFYE010003649.1:0-14816 GCA_034694305.1 Protaphorura glebata
ACAAAATACTGTATTTAAAATACAATTTTGACTGTATTTAAAATACTGTATTTTCAAAATACAAGTATTTTGCCCGTCTATGTTTCTTACGTATAGACAAATACATTTACATTTTACGCCAAGCGAACGTTTGAAGCACCTTGCCAGTTTTTGTTGATATTTGTTGTCCAGTAATATATTGACAGGCATTACAGTTCTAAATTTTTGATCTTGTGGGTTTGATCTAACACACCGGAGACAATTTCTGGAAAAATTGGCCGTTATTTACTTTATGAAGACGAACAGTTTATATTTATGTTAGAATTCATCTGCGGACCACATTAAAACAAGGTTAGTTCTCTGGCCCTCCCATCTCTCGCGGTTTAAATCGTCTTATTTAAAAAAATTCAAATCATTCCTTAAAATATTACTTTTCTTGAATTCTCGAAACTGTTCAACTTCAGAATCACATGATCCGGCTTACTTGCTCTATCAATTTCGTCAGGTACTCCTAATTTTCTAAATTTTATAACCAGAAAACGGCCCAACAGCCCTTAATCTTGGCTCAGTGATTTCGTTTAATACGATGTGATTTTTCTTCTAAACGGAAATATGCGGATTCAAATTATCAGATTATATTTTTAGACAGATGAGAATTTCATCTCCCTATAATTTTTTGTCAGGATTTTGAATGGGACTAAAGGTCACATTCCCCGATTTGATTCACCCGCAATATCGATATTATCAAGAGGATAAATATTCGAGTTAAATCTGCCCACGTTAATAACATTTATGGCTACTTGTGACACTTGAGGAGAAATTCGGTTCTGATGAGTTCTGTTTGGGATTCGAGTCCTAACTTGACGTTCGAGTATAACAGGGTATACCCAACCAGTATATCTAAGTTCGTCCTTTTCTACAAAATTATGCTGGACAGAGTTCCCAAAGGAACCGTCAACTGGATTAAAGTGGTTTCGCGTTGGCCTTTCATCTAGTGTTTTATTTACACTCCACATCTCGCACATCATTGATCATTCACGAATCCAACATACCGGAATTCTAATTAGATTTTACGTCGTACCTCATACCTAGCCACTGAATGGGTCAGAATTTCCTTTACCGCTCGCATATTTATTTTGTTAACCTTATTTTACGGCTAGGACTGAACCTTACCACCGGTTCGACCAAAAAAAGACATGCCACTTTGTACTGAGTTTATGACGTCGTACTCTGCTTCTCCCCTTTTAAAATAGTTACCTTTTCAAGGAAACCAAAATCGTAACGATTTCATGAATGATTTCTACGAGGAAGAGGTGAGTTGGCCACATCGTACAATGTTCGCTTTGTTTCAGAATTATTCGCAGAACTTTCATTCTAAACCTCAGTTACAAAAATTCTTAAGATTAATTTACAATCAAGCAAATTCTAAGAGAAACTAAGCCGAATTCGAAATGCATACAAAACACTATTGAAGTCACTTTGTTTCCGAAAAAATAAATCAACCAATTCTGAATTGAAATAGTTTGACAGGCAGCAAATCCTCCAATATTTGACAGAACGTTAATCTGAATCCTGTATTTCTGGCTTGGTTTCTTCGTTTCCGTTCTAGAGAAAGTAGTGAATACTATTCCAGATCAGTTCATAGGAAGTTATAAAGCTCCACCCGAAGTTCTAAGTTCAATTTGATGGGTGATATTTTGATGAAACGGTGCGATTAATCTAGCTCCCGTCGAGTGTCAATCAGGAAATGCAATCTGTCCGTCCGACCGACTGCACTTCCTGTCTGGATCACAGAACACACTTCAGTGAAAGTGAGAAAACAAACTTTTCTCAATTATTTGTTCTGATTTCGGGGTACTAGTGTTGGGTAGTTCAGTAGCAGTTAGTACACATTATTCAACCTACTACGATTACGCATCTATGTCGCCCGTCGTAGAATTGCAGTGCTACTTTGTAGTATAGAATCAGAAGCACTCGTATACTTGGTTTGGAAAATCGGAGTAGTACGTTTGTGATTTCGTACACAGCTGTTTTAGTTCAGATTTCCACGAGAAATAACATTTGTAACATATAGTAAAACATGCATCAGGTGATGGGGTTCAAACGGCTAAAATATATTCGATTACTGGTGGTCGTATCGTAACTTGAATCAGTTGGTTAATGATTAGTTAATTGGTTTTATTAGGTCAGGAATTTCAGAATAAACCGGACAACATTCCATGGTAGTTTGAGGCACCCCTAAAAATTAGAAATTAGAAATCCTTTAAAAAATTAAAACCTGGTGAAAAATCTTCAAATCGCTGTAACTCGATAACGGTTAACTCTATTCAAAGAAAAATGTACAGTACAAAAACAAAGGGAAACTTTGTTTTTGCACTGTCCAATTTCTTTTCCAAAAAAATGCTTAGCTTTTAATTGTTTAAGTTTTAGAGGGGGGAACGGTGTGGTTGAAAAATTGAGGTTATAAAAGCTACAATTTATAAAATACGATTTAAAATGTGACCCATGCAGTTGAAATGTGGCGTAAATCTAATTAGAATTCCGGTGTGTTACATTGCATTCATTCGTGAATGATCAATGATGTGTGAGATGTGGACTGTAAATAAAACACCAGGTGAAAGGCAAATACCACACCCATTTTATCCAACCGATGATCCCTGGGGGAATTCTGCGGAATACAATTTTGGTGAAATGGATGAGTCTCAGTTTTGACGGAACAATATCATTAACCTCAAGTGGAATTCATCACTACCAACCGCATACCGCATCGGTTCACTAATTTCTGACTATATCTAACGAAAGAAATTATCAAATATAGCGAGGACTCGTGGTCGTGACACAACTCTCAAGTGTCACCAAACAGTGCTGTAATAATTATACAAATGGGGTGAATTCAACTCTAATATGCTTGCAATGTGACGATGAATAAAAACAAGGAATGAACAAGAGAGAGATAGAGAGAGAAAAGAAACGCATCAATTCTATTAGTTAAATTCAAAATTACCCAAATCAAGTATAAAAAGGTATGGTATGTAAAAATCGAACTAGAATGACGTATCAAAATAGAACGATCCCTTGGTCTGTTTTGGATTTTATATTATCAAATTCGAATTGAAAACATTGAAACAATAGAATTGTCGCTCTGCTTGAATTATTAATAACCATAATAATAACATTTTGAACAGATTCCACATTTAATGAAAAGTCTAATGAAAAGAGTGGATATCATTCAACATTTTACGTAATGTACAAACAAGGACTTGTTAGGATTTTGATTATAGATAGATAGATATAGGCTTTTTTTATTTGGTCAATCTTTTCAGAGTAAACTGTTGTAAACAAGAGGACCATGTTTGATAACAAGATTCATAACAAATAAACTTCTTACACTGAAATCGCGGAAAACCTCATAATGTAGTAGTCCAATAATTCACATCTAATACCAAATAATTAATAAATAATAAAAATAATAGTCAACCAAACTCTCAATCCGTCCTTCAACGGCTCCGTGTCTTTTAGTGGTATTAATAGCGTATTCGGAAATGCATTCACGCGTATCGTACGTTAGTATGCCCATCGGTTGTCTTATATTCCAGGACACATGAGAATATTTATCCACACAACCTTACGTCTCTACGAAATCTAAATTCTTTCAATATCTCGATCATATTTGTGACGTGTACACTGAAATACTGAAAGTGAAGTTACTGGACACACTTGTTCTCAGCATTTGTATGTATCACTACCTGTTGAATAGAACAATAAATTGTACAAATGTATTGAATTGATCCGGGCACAAGTAAAATTCGTAAATATTTAATATTACATCTTTCCAAAAAGGCATGTAAAGAAATTAACGAGATTTTTACAACGCCTACAAAATATTATTGAGTTTATCTTCAGTTCTTAAAAGAGTTAAACATAAAAACATGGATGTAGTTTCATAATACCGAAAGTTACACAATTTGGCAGCATTCAGGGACGGACGATAGCTTTTTGAATCTATTGGATCTAAATATTCTTACAATAATTGTAAGAATATTTACTAGAAATACAATTATTGTATTTTTAGTCTCCAAGAACCCAGCACGGAGAATAATAATTTTGCTGCAGTTCACTTGTGTTGGGATTGTGGAAATTCTTAATAGTCCCGATTCGATGCTTTGTGCAAGAACTGAAAGAACATTGTTTCTACATTTTTACGTTTCTGTGATTGTGCTGATCTCTTCAGTGACTTCATTTCGTTCTTAAATAAATTAATTAGCTAAGTTGGTTAAGTATTTAGGTGAGAGCCGGAATTCACGACAATCACTGATGTGTCAAGAGAGAAATAAACTCTATTCAAGTTTTACTGCACACCATTGTGAGTTTTGACTCCAACGTTGTAAGTTGTGGGTTATGGAGTTATCACTTTAATAAAAACAAATGTAATCTAATCCAATCCACTATTACCTCCCAAATGACTTTCTTAAATCCTTGGATTGAGGAGCTCGTAAAATATATCACGGGCATTGCTAGAATCCAAACTCCATGACTTTTCATTGAATTGACTCTGAATAGTTACTACACTACTTGTCTATTGCTTGTATTAGGTTAGGGACATCACAAGTATGAAGGTGTAATTTTTATTTTATTTAACTATGTTGCTCAAAAATATAAATCATTTCATAGTTTTGTCTCACCATACTCTTCACAATAAAATTAATTTATGCCATTCACAAAAACGCATATAATGAATAATGGTCATTTCTTATAGTTTAAAATAAGATAAAACTGCTTGTTGAACCCAAGTTTAAACCGCTCCGTACGTTATCTACTACCATATAAATAGATTGGGACTAAAGGTCGGAAGGTCAGATTAAAAATCCTGTCATTGACATTCACAAATGTCCAAGTTTATACCAATCCATATGAGCTGATTCATATTTGTCTCATAATGTCTCAAATCTTATTTTCATGACCAGATTATCGAAAAAAACAGATCTCTAAGAGAACCAACATATTCTCTTCGAAATACATACTCTCTGGAGTGGGATATTCGCCTTTGTTGTAAAATGTTGCGCTATTGTGTGAAAAGTGAAAAACTTCAGAAATCGGTGGAAATCTTTATCTGAACAACGTTATCATATCGATACGACATTTGAATTCTTGTATGTTAAAATTTATATTCATAGTTTCATTACATTAGTCACTAGTGTTTTCTTATGTGAGATAACTCTATAATAGTACCGGAACAAACGCAGAGATGAACAATATCAATCATCAACAATCGATACCCAAAAGTAGAATTTAGACTAGTATCGCCAAAAAGAACAAGAAACATTCTTTCCTTTTCAAAAATTTTATGCAACACAAGCCAATTCGGAATGAAATATTATTATAATTTGCAGTAGCTTCTAATTCAATATGAACATTCTCACAATAAGAAAAAATAGTTTCGAAATTATTATATATTTTTTGTTGGTACGAATGTAGAGATACCGCTACTTACTGCAAGGAATGATACAAAAATCGTAATATCTAGGCGTTTTGATTGGGTTAAATAAAACATGGGCATCGGACATGTGTAAACTAAAGTTAACCACACGCTCATGAGGAATCTTGAGAAAATTATCGTAGTGGCGAAATATATTTGAATAGTACAGAGCGGTTCTACAGAACTAATGTTGTTTTTCCTAGACGATTATGTACTTTCTTTTGTTTCGTCAGTTGACCTAGTCTAAGTCATTATTATTGAAAATCGGGTACGCTCCTGACCTCAATATTCCCTTACAAATTGTTCAGGGATCTAATGTCTAACTAATTAAGCAAGCTCAAGTCGTGATTGATAATAAATTAAATATGCACCACATTCTGGTCTCAATGAAAGTATGAACTCTGGTTTTACATGTGTGTGAATACACAATGAGATTGTTTGTCGCGAAACGATACCCTGGAGGAAAAATGGTAATATCTAATTATTTGCACTATTCCTACATTTATGGTAAATCTGATAGTGAACGTACATTTTTAGACTATGAATATTCTATTCACGCGTTTTTCGAAATGTACCCGAAGTGCAGTATTTCCTTTTGAGTTAAAGAAAACTCAAAAGGTTTGTAAAAAAGGTTCAAGTTTGTTTTGTAAGATTACTTTTATAGGCAATTAAAATTCAATGGTGTGAGTCAGAAAACTAACTGCTGACTAGTAAATGAATTATTAGAATAGTCTCCACGAATAGGAACGAAATCAACAACGTGTATTATGAATTGGAAAATTACTCAATAACTAAGTAGCTTATTAACTTCATCGTGAATAAATTATGCAAGAAAAACTCGAACATTGTGTACACGTGGCTGATGTGATCGCGCGTTTTCACACGGTAATAATTAATAATTTTTTATATAGTTAAACCGAAATTGCAGCCTCTATTGAAATACCAAGAAGTGGACCAACCTTACCAACCATGAGAGCAAAGGTTAAATTTCAAATCAACATCTACGCATAGCCAATCTCATGCAGCATGGCAAATTTGAATATCTGAAATAAAATTACTAAACGGTAAACTTGTAGTATCGCTTCAGACCACGCCCTAAATAATTTTCTAAAATAAGTGTCTCCAAAAGAAAGAAGAAATTATTGCAATTGAATAGAATTTGTATCAATGTAAGTATTAACCGTCCAATCTAACAATAAAAGGTTTCCAACGAAAATAAATAATTGGATCAATCGGAAATCGAACAAATACAAGGATGACTTATATTCTGCAACATAGAAATCAGAAATGTGAATCTGGAATCCATTGAATCTCAGAACAACAAAGGGTCAGCCGATTTTCCAGAAGTTTATTTCTTTAAAACATGTTGTTAATGACATATCTCCAAATCTTAAAAGGAATAAGCAAACACTCAAATCTAGCTAAAATTTTCACGGCTAACTAGTTCAAGTATTAGGTTACCGGCATTTGCGGGTATTTAGCTGACGTATTTATATGTTCAGACCAGTGAGCTTTATTAGTCGGAACGATATAACACCCAATGGAAATAAATACGGTTTTGCACTGAACTGTCTTGGATGTGGAATATTGATTCTGATTTCGAATGGAGTAGGCTATTATGCCGCCAATAAAGTATTTTCTGACTCTGATGATGACATATTTATTCATTTGTCAAACGATTTCTCCGAAGTATTCTAGTCGCGTCCCGATTACCTAAGGCCTTGACAGCAGACAAATTTTCGGTTCATCCGAAAAAACTTCTTACAACATCCTCATGGTCAAATCCTCAGGTTAGTCCAATGAGAGCATTTTATTATAGTGAAAATGACCCATAACCCAATAATCCATTTCAGTACAAAAACTAATTGATTTCCAATAGTCAGAAAGTATGTTCAAGTTCCTTGTCAAAAAAAATCCTCCCAATGATAAATCATTGAACCCTCCTCAATAGATCGAACTGGTTAATTAATAGGAATATTCTACTCTACAAATTCCCGGTAACACGTATGCAAATATCACCGAATACTTTTCGGGGAGAATGAGCTGGCTTTCCGTTTGCCTCATAGACCTGCAGTGCAGAGAAACCTATTTAAATCAACGACCATACCAAGTCACAAGTTTGCCCGAGGGATCGAACCCTTACCATGTCCAAGTATAGTAACGGACTTGCTTGAAATTATTTCATCCCTCGACGGTTCAATTTTTATATACTATACAAAACTCGTCATTTAGCTTTTCGATCGACTGATTTAAGTTTTGCACTAGAATTTTCGAATTAATAGTAGTGCCGTTTAATGATCATAAATTGGAAATCTCTTCTTCTCACCAGTAAAAAGGAGTATGACTGCATTGAGCGACTGGAGGAAGAATTGTGATGAGCTTAGCGGTGACCAGAGGGTCAGCCGGAGTTTCTCCGGAAGAAGTCATCGTCACCGTCGTTTTTGACGTCATGGTCGTCACATTTCCGCTCGTCTCCTTACTTCGATGTGACAAAGACACACTATTATTAGTATTATTCACACCCGCCGCACTCGTTTCCGTCGTCGGCGGTTTGTCCAACAATCCCATCATACTCGTCTTTTCACTCAACATTTCAGCCATTCTTTATTTTCTCTTCTTTTCCCTCTAATCTGACTTAAACTCAAATATTTCTTCCTGAAAACCGCAAAGCCGAATTTCCCAACTTTCTTTTCCTTCACAATTCGCCACTTGTTTCACTCACGGACTCAACTTTCCAATTTCACTTGTAGGTGTATTATGTATGCCTGCAAAATAATTAGCGGATGAGGTCACTCGATAATTATCACCAATTAGTCCAATTTCAATTCGAACACACTAATAACTTGCGTTCTATCTATCTTTCAGTGAAACGTAAATCAAATCTCACCGCGAAGGTTCCCTTTCTTTCCCTTGTATGTTATGTTTGTGTAGTGAGTAAAACTCGAACATATCCCAATCTCAATCCCGTGCAATGATGTCAGCAAATTGTTTGTTTGGTTTCTATTTCTATATTATTTAGTCAACAAAATTTGTCGTAGAGAAGGCCGATTTGTCAGCAATTTTGTAAAGTTCTTTCGTTGAACTGCCGAGTGTTTAGGGAATAATCAATGTGATTTGCAATAATAATGTAGAGCAATGTAAGCCGTTTTGATCTGCTTTTTTGCTTTTGCTTGCGTTTTTCTTCTGCTGGGCATGGGCGGATATTAATTTTTGCACAATAACGTGTAATGTGTGAGTGTAAGGGAATGATGTGGATGTGTGGATTTTTTTCTTCTCACAATCAGAATCTTGGAACTTCGCTTTCGCTTCCCACTGAGTTTTTCTTTGCAAATTCAATAATGTGACACACACAAGAAAAAACTTGACCAACCCGTCTTCACTCACGAAGAAGACGAAGTAAGACTCACCAAGAAGAATCTGCAGTATTCTTAAGCCTGGTCTGGGATCTTTAGGCTTAATTTTTGTTGTGAATAAAATTAAACTGAGTTATGCAACCTCTTAATAGTAGGCAAATGTATGTATGTACAGTGCAGGGAATGTTAACATTTAACGTGGATTATTGTCATGCGATGGAGCTTAAGCAAGGTTTCAGCTTAATGCAAATATAAATGCAAATTTAATTGTGAAATCATGTCTCCAGCTTCTTGTCGTCTAAGAAATGTCCGGGAATCATCTCCGGATAATGCGGTAATGTATATGTGCCAATCTTAATAATATCCGCGACCTCGTCCGCCCCGTTTTTTCAGAAATTTAATTCCTTCCCTTCAGCGAGCTACAATTTTGCAATATTGCGCAACGGGAGCAGCTGGAATTTTTGTTGCTGAAGAATTTTTTTCAGTGAAATATTATGATATTCACTCAGTCAGTCAGTAATCAGTATGCAAATGTTGTCCAGGAATTGTATAGGACTGCAGGTTTCTTTTCTTACACAACGAACACCAATGGACCTTTCTTTCTGAATTCTGAGTGACAGAAACTGCAGTCTTGGCCTGATTGTCATTCAACTTGACACCGAAAACAACTCTTAAAATCAGACACCACTTTCATTCCCATATAAATAATTAATGGGACAGAGACGGCGGACGACAAAGTGTAGTCCACATGTGACATGGGAGGAAACCCAACAAGGCCACAAAAGCTGACGAAATCCGGAGTTTGTTTCGTATTCGTTAGAGGTGACAAAATGACAATTCAGTGGATAAACTTTATGTGCACAACTTGTTTGGCCCAGTCGAGTTTGACAGACTCCAAATTAATTGACTCGGGTTGTTCCTTTAGTGTTACGTGGATTTGTGTGCTAATTATGTTTAATTTGTGGAGTTGAATCACTCTGTTAAAAGTTTATTTGCTTGCTTTCGGCAAGTGCGAACCGACGTAGAGGGTAATGTAAATCCTGAATACGTCGTAAACAGTTAGGTTAAGAAAGTTAAATAAAAATTAATGTGGTTATTATTCCATTCCACGAAGGTATTCTTCCTTTGCTGCTTGATACGTATTATGTGACTATTAATTTTTTTACCATCACATTATCACTTTACTCTTTAGCGGTCAATATAAGTTAATGTTCAAAATCCCACTGCAACAAGTACGGGTATTAATTTTCATAAGTTTTGACTGTATTCGTAGGATGTGGGTATTCACGTCAATTGCATATAGGGAAGTTATCTTTAACTTTTATTTATTTTGTATTTTAATTATCTTAAAATATAATTAGTTGTTTATATAGTTAATTAGTATATATATGTAATGTAAAGAATTAATTAGTAGGCCCGTTCCAGAGTAAGTAGGCCTGAGAGCTTAATATATATGTATGTATACGTACCGGGTTGTGGTACAAGTATAATGTACAAAGATCCAATTAATTAATTAATTAAGGCAATCAAATTCGGAGAAGATTGAGACGGAAAATCTGCATATGGTCGGGTTGTTTTGTTTCTTCTCTCCTCATTCTCTCGGGGTTTACCTCTTATATAAATGACGCAAGTAAATTAGGTATTATATTACGTTGTATTATGAACTACTAGTGGTAAATGTGTGTTGTTTCTGCTACGGTTATGTGCCGAAAATACGAACGTCTACACCAAGGGCTGGAGTGAACGGAACTGCGAGAAGTTTCATTTGGTGAGAAAAACTTGAAAATGAGTTGAGTTTGAGAGAACTTTCGAGTTCGAACTTCGCATTCCCGAACAACAGAGAAAGCAGGATTTGAACCTTACAATGTAGAAGTCCGTAGTGTAGAAATTGCCGAGCAACCCGGGACCGACGAATAAACCGACCTACCGACCGAACCGAATTCTCGGGCAGGCGGGTAACAAGGGCGGAATCCGCTGCCGTTGGCTGTCCTGACTTTCGTCCAAATACTTGAGAGAAAAGGAACAACAAAATATAAAAGCATCAGGCCAAGTCAGGCTCTTCTGGAAAATCTACGTGCGTAACGGCAATGTAATATACATGTTCCAGTTCATTTATATTTTTAGGCTAAATGCGTTCGGATTAATCCGAAAGGGTTTGAATTCTTTAGTGATTGAATTTTACTTCTACTTAATCGTTTTATGAGGTCCTGCAGCGAAATCTGAAACTTGTTTTAATTAAGAAAGGAAAAAAGAGATAGGTCACAGTTTGACCTCTCTTAATTTTGTACATATTACACGTGTGCATTAGGTGTGCTTGTGAACGTTTCTGTTACATGTCATACCGTGACCTTCACTCCAAACCAACCTCCATTTATTTCGTTTTTCTAAGATGTTTTGGGGCTAAATCATTATGGAGATTTTCCAATTGAATTGGCACCACACCGAGCGACGAACCATCATTGTTGCACCGTTGCACGGCTTACCTTGCAGCATCGGAACCCAAATTTCACCCTTATATTTTAACGAATAGGTTGAAAATCTTTCAGTGATGCTATCTCTTGAGAAGTTATTGTGAAATTAGGATGTTAAAAAGGTATGCTTCTTACTATACTGGTTTTAAAGCAGTAGCAGTGTAGAGTCTCAGACCTGACTGCTTCTCTATGGTGATCCTTCGAGCAGACATTGTGTGTTTAGTTGCTTTAAAAGAGTTTTCAGTGAGGGGCTCTGATACATTTCCTGGTCCTAGCGGTAAGTTCTCTACAAAAAATATACGACGTTGTCTTAAATGCTCAGTATACGGTAAAATAAGCCGAACGCAAAAGAAATTTACGAATAAAAATACAAATCCACAAGGCCTGGGCCATATGCATATTTTGAAAAATAAACACGAACTGCAACACACATTGTACATGTTTGCTCAGAACTAAACTAAACTACCTTATGGAAATGGAAATACAGACGATTCAGAGTATGTTTTTATTTGTAGTACCCGAACTCGGGTATTTTACACAAGCATGCTTGCTAGCAATTCAAGTGTACGTAGTTAAAGCAGTGCAGTGGAGGCCAAAAAAAAAGACTCCCGCAATCGTAACACACGCAGAACTGGAGTTTCTCCAGCAGCGGTCTACGGAAGTTAGTCTCTAAGGAACACTAGGCTGGAAAGTGGATCCAAAATTTTGAAGGAAATGGTCGGAAGAAGATAAAATAGTGTATGTAGGATGTTTTTATGTATTAAAAAGAGAAGTGCCATTCTGTAGGGAAAGGCTTGGCGAGGAAGATGGGATATTATGTAGAGAGGGCTATGAAAATTCCTGACGTCTTATCTTGTGGAAGATGAAATGACAACATACAAAGCATATTTATGTATATTATATGAAATGAACTTTCACACAAGAATTCTTTTTCAAGAATTTAGCAAAGTGAAAGTAGTGAAAGAATACATTCTCTTAAATTCATGTGCCATCAGAATTGGAAGTTATCAAGGACTAAAGACTTTAGATAAAGCGCAAATGAAACGTTTGTAATATTTTGCATTTTTCATTATTTTATGGATCACCTTTGTAGTTTTGAATGGATTGGTCTGAAATCACTTTTTGCATCAAAATTCCCTTTAATCGAGCATCTGTACACAAATAATGGCTCCCTACTTCAAGACGGAGACAATTGAGAGACAAATGCGATTTTGAATCCATATTTGAATCACCAACTGCGAAATTAAAATTAAAATCAATTTCCCATCCGTTGTTTGTAGACAAAAGCGGTTTAATGTCTTGAGCATTTAGGATGGAATAGAATAAAGTTTATATCAGTGTCAAAATCATAAGACATAATCATAACAATACAATGATTTCGCGTCTTGTTTTCGAAACTGGACACACTATTCACCACTAGAATTTAAAAAAAGAGCAACATAAGTGAAAACACACGGGTTATTAACTATTTGAAATAGTTCATTAACAATTTGGTAAATAAGTTTACATAGTTAGGAATAAGAATTTTAAACTTTCAAATTCACAAGGCGTATACATTTGCAGGCAGTTCGACGTAGTGCTGACGGATTTGTAGGTCAAATTCGGATTCCGTTGGTGACAAAAATGTGGAACTTTCATCTCATGGAAAAGTATTCACGGTTAGTATTTATTTTCCAAATCCGCATGTCAACTTTAGAATAAGCGATTTCCTGTCTTCACAGCTTACCCAATTTGTAGGCAAAACAAAACAAGAGCTGATGATCACAGGCGAGCATACAAGAGGTGTGTTTGTGTTATCAGCCATCTTAAATGAAAAATCGTAAAGCTTTACTGGTTGTTTATTCTAACCAGCAAGGTAGTATGTCGGCTGATAGAAACCGGAAAGCTAAGATTGGATGAATTCATGTCTGAAGAAAACTGTAATCAAATTCAGGGTAGCTAGTTAACACGAAACAAATCTATGTTCCTAAATATGTTGACAGTTTTCCAAAATCAAAAGATATCAACAAACGAAATCATTAGCTGAACTTTAGCCAATAAGACGCAGATTCTCTTTGAAGATTCGGCCTAACAAACATAAGTCGTTAGTTTGTTGGATTAACGTTAACCAGAATAAAAACACGCTACAGGAAACTTGCACTGCATGCATCACAAATAAGTCTATAAAAATAAATAAACAATTTTCTGACATAGATAATCTTTGTATGCTCACATATATGTACTTCCCATCACTGCACGACCTGATGCGATGTAGATAAATTGATGAGCCAATGAAAACATTACTGTTCATTGCAAGCACCCGATCTGATAAACAAACAATCAGAGAACAGTTCCTGAGAGTTGAATGGATTAGAGGTCATTTACTGCCATCACTCGTATCCACACTGTTTGATGCCAAGCAAATTTCTGGGAAAGGTGTTATTTCGCAAGAACACGGCATAAAACAGTCGATTCTCAACACTTTTATGGCATCATCCTTTCCATTTTACCCCGTATACTCCATATAATTATCCAATTTGGAAATAATTTTCTCCGGGAAGCCATCTTAAGTCGTGACGACGTGATAATAGAAGGTAACCGTTCAGTTCTCGCCAACCGCGTCGATCCATTAGTTTCGAGACGACTTATCACTGGAGATGACTCAATCAAACAGTCACATTGGTACTTTAGTCGTGACATGACATTTAAAATCCCGTTATAACATGCCGTCGGTTAATAGATACAAAAGAACGCATATACAGGGTATCCGGATATTAATTGAAAGCCTTCCCACAGAAGTAAGTGAGAGGAGACACATTCACCCTAAGAACGTCTCGGACCAAATAACTTCTATCAGGATGGTCGGATTGAGTTAAATCTCGGATACTCGAATTCCTCATAAAATTCTAGTAATACAACGCTTCCTCAGAATTCCAGAATTTTCAACTTCATAACAGACAAACAATTTCAATCTGTCAAATATCGACGTGTCAACTAAGATAACTAATTGAACTCAGTCACTGCATCCCACTCAATTCTAACTGGTCCTTCAAGACTCAACTAATCGGTTCACGATGAAGAAGTGTTTCTACTGAAGCAGTCGTCGAAAGTGATTTTTGGACAACATTCCTTTGTACTTATCGGTTAATTCTAGTGGTAGTATGCGCAAATTCTTTTGTCAAAATGTGACGAAAATGTCTGAATGGGTCGAACCGACTTTCACTACAGCGTACTTGTTTTTTTGCCTCGTGCCCTATATACTTTAAATTAATATTAAAGTAATTTATGTTGTTACTTTATGTCAGTGTTGAGTCCGTGTCTTTAAGTCGTATTGTTGTTGGTAGTTCTGTATATGACCGTTGATATAGTTTTCTGTAATCACTTGTGCGTACGGAATTTGGGAAATGCACACCTCGTCAAGTCAAATCTCATGAACAATGGACAGGTTCAGATATTGAGGAAAGTGAAGTTTCACTTGCACTTTCCCCAAAATTCGACCGAATTGCAACACCGCATCCGGCATTTTGAGGAAAGTAGATAGTACTTTCCCTATCTTTT
>JAQFYE010003650.1:0-14814 GCA_034694305.1 Protaphorura glebata
CAATAACTTAAGCAGTAGTGCAACTGCCCACTTAAGTGGGATTCTACTGTGTCCATTTCCGCATGCTATTTAAGACAGCAAAATCATATTTGTATATTGAACTCATATTTGTATATTGAACGTACTGCGGAATAAATGGAAAATGTTTAATAATAATAATAAACAGAACTGAATGCTTTTTTAAGTCAAGCGTTACTAATACACATATTTTACCTTCAGGTATTGCCTTTTGGGCAAAATTGACAATAAAAAGAATTGCATGATCAGTGCCATGTCCAGGTCGAAACCCGAATTGGTATTTGGAAAAAAAATTATTATTATTTAGAAAATTTGTTACTAAATACTTCGTCGTTTTTTAACCGTTCGGCTCATTTTCATTTTTCAAGCAACAGGCCAATCGAACGATAATGCGCCGAGTGAAATCAAGAAATCCAAGATTTCGTGGGGAATGATCATTGTATTCCAGGACTCATCCGTTTTTCCTAACTCTGCCGAATATCAGCATCAACTTATCAAGCGAACCGCCTGATTTTCTTTGCTACGGATTCGCCGTTTCATCATGCAAATCATTTGGAATTTAAGAAATTATGCAGTATGCTCCGACCAAAATATAATCCTCCGTCCACTCGAACAATTTCACACAAACTTTTAGAAGATGTTTATACCGTTTTATTACTAGCTGAGTAATGTCGATTCCGTTGGAAATTACGCACTCGTAGAGTCAATAGAGACCTCACAAATTTTACCTTTACTTTATTTTACTTTTTGGATAGCTATCGAAAAAATCGGATATCTATCCAAACAATCGGATTGTTTCTTGATTGTTATGAGTTTTCGGTGGGAAACCATCCATGAATAACTATCGAAACAATCGGATATCTATCAATAAAAACCGGGTTGATTGATTTATAAAAAAAATCATGATTATTACGAACCCTGATTTTAAATAGTGGGTGCGGACACTTTAATGAGACTATTCTTTGGGGTAACTCTTTCAAACAAAACCAATTCGGGCAAAATCGGAGGGTTATATATTATGAATTATGGCCTATAGATGGAGAGTTTGCGCATATGACTATTTATGAGACACATTTTATAAATTGTAACCACCCTGCTAATTTTAAAAATAACAGAAGGAAACAGACCACCCAGGCAGAAGTTGCAATTATTTCGTAAGAAAACCTGTAGCTTAAGTATCCTGTGAACCTGTATCATAAGCGATCACGTGATTCACATGATTTGGTAGCGACTACTCTATTTTGCTGACAAATCTGACCACCCAGACAGAAGTTACATTTATTTAATGCCAGGATTATTTTTTAGGAAAACCTGTTTTAAGCGACCACGTGATTTGGCCGCGACTACACTATGCTGCTGACCAATCTGACCACCCAGACAGAAATTACATTTATTTGGTGCCATGTTTTTTTTAAGAAAACCTGTCTCAAGCAACCACGTGATTTGGTCGCGACTACTTTATTCTGCCGGCCAATCTGACCACCCAGACAGAAGTTACATTTGTTTCATGCCAGGATTATTTTCTTAAGAAAACCTGTCGTAGGCGACCACATGAATTGGCCGTAACTACTCTCAACTGCCGACCAAGCTAACCACCTAGACAGAATATACATTTGTTTGATGCCAGAATTATTTTTTAAAAAAACCTGTCCTAGGCGGCCACGTGATTTAGCCGCGACTCATCTATTTTGTTTACCAATCTGACCTCCCAGAAAGAAATTACACTAGTTTGATGCCAGGATTATTTTTTAAGAAAACCCGTCTTAAGCGACCACCTGTTTGGCAACAACTCAGGTTACCCTGATGGCAGACTATACTCATCACCAGGAAAGAAATTGTACTTGCTCATGCGCGAACTATATTGTAGAGCTTTATACTTTCTCTGTATAAGCATAGTTCGGAGAGACCGTATATAATTTGAAACTTTGCATTATCTCTAGTATGGTATGATCATCCAAAGTATAGATTATAGTTATAATCTAATAAGTCATAATTTCTAATTTATACTAATATAATGTTGGATTGCGCAAAGAGGCTATTGACTGCATCGTGCAATTTATTCTCGTACGGTGTGATTCTTCCTAATAAATCTGCCGTCACGCCTGTACTTTGCACACGACACTATTCTACAATTTATTAAGAATTATTAGGATTGGGTTCTACCCTGTATAGGAAATGATTTGAGGTCACTCATCCTATGCATCCCTTCCCTTGTACAATTCCTTCAATATTCCATGTCCATACTCGTAGGTACATGTTCAAGGGAAATACAAAAATAAATCCTTGAACTTTGAAATGGACCCTTCCTTACATTTGTGCAATGCAGTTGCTTGAAAAATATTAAAAATAAATGTAACATAACCCCTTGAACCAAAAATATCCTGTGTGTCGTCATTCAATAATAAACATGTAACAATTTTTTTAAAAACTTTTTAGTTTTATGCTCAGTTTCTGTCAGTCATTCACTTCAATACTACCCGATACTAGCAAAGTCCTGAAATTGAAATTTGTTTTGTACTTACCTAATTAATTTGCAGTTGCAGTAAAAAAGAAATCAACTTGAAAGTTTATTTTTTTTAATTTTGGACGCTTTAAATTGACATGGCCGCAGAATTGAAGAAGAATGGAGGTGGTGATGTTTGGGTCACAGTCAGTAGTTCGGATGCTGGTGCTGGTGCGAAACCGAGTCCTGATTCTGGTGATAAATTTCGAGTTCCAACTGAGACCACGAGCAAAATATCGTCACATTGCAGAAAAATAGCATACTTACTTTGTATCATTATTTTGTTTGGAATCGGACTGGAAATCGGAGAGAAAATCAAACGTAAGAATTTGTCATATTTATTCGGGATTTCCATTAATTACTCATTTAAGAAAAAAGAAGATTTTATTTTCGTAATGTCGCTATAATGTAATGTTGAGACTTACAATTTATGCGTTAATTAATACATCAATTAATTTGTTTTACCATTCTTTTTTTTATTCAGGTTGGAATGCCCATCAATTCGAACAGAAAAGAGAACAGCTTGGACGACACATTGGGGTTAACGGTACCCTTCTTTTTATTATTCTGAGCAAGACAAGGGATGGTGAAGTCAATAGAATTTCAGCGAATCATTTGATCAGCGAGAAAGAACGAGAGGCCTTGAGTTTGAATGACTTTCGTCAAGGTGGTGGTGCTGCTGGAGCTGTACCAGAAAATGGTAAGACCAACGTAATAAACTCTCCGTTAACGTTATTTTTAGTCCATAAGTTCCACTTTCCACAATGATTTTGTCTGTTATCTAGTATACAGGGTGGCCCAAAAGTCAATGTAGATCCAAAATAATACCTTTGATATTTACAGCTTTAGAATTCGGAAATAGCCATTTTATTCAGAAAGCAATTTCGCAAGTTTGAATGTAACATTTTTGTGTGTACGTTGCGCGGAGCGCGCGCGGCATCACAAAATATAGACGAAACGGGAGTTGTTTCCAACATATAGAGAAAGAATTCTTCAAGGACAGAATTTGACCAACGGATACCAAGTGTAAAAAAAAATGAAAAAAAATTGAAATTTAACAAAAATAAATTTAACAAATTTAACAAAAAATTGAAGAAAATAAAATTTCGGAAATGTGAAATTTGTTTTCAAAATTATATTCTTTTTCACATTTTTTTTTTCAAAATTTACTTTAACTAGAGCATATTGATCCATTTGTCAAATTCTGTCCTTGAAGAATTCGTTCTCCATGTTGGAGAAAAACTCCCGTTTCGCCTATGTTTTGTGATGCCGCGCGCGCTCCGCGCAACGTACACACGAAAGCGGTACATCAAAAGTTGCAAAATCGCTTCCTGAACAGAATGTCTATTTTGGAATTCTGAAACTGTATATATTAAAGGTATTACTTCGGATCTACGGTTACTTTTGAGATCACCCTGTATGTTGTATTAATTGATATGATTTTATCTCATGGTTTCAGTTCAGGTTGAATCTTTGGCTAGTAAAAGGCTCAAGGAATCCTGTCCAGTAAAAAGCCCAGAAGTGAGGGAAGACCGACGTATTATAAATTACGAAGAGGGTCCAAGAACATCTTACTTTTCGACTTCAGATGGTGGAAAGTACCAAATTGAGGGCCATGAAAAAAATGTTCAAAAGGTGGCAAAAGGCGCATTCGCGTTGTATCAACGAGTCAATATGTGTGTGAGTCAATCCACATCTCCTTACACAGTCAAGATAATTGAAGTTGACAATGCTGAACCTCCGGCTACGGCAAGTAAAAAACTGAGTGACTCCTGTCCGGTCAAAGGTCCTGAAGTGAGGGAAGACCGGAGAATTATTCGTTACAAAGAAGATCCAAAAACAACCTACTTCTGGACTTCAGATAGTGGGATGTACCAAATTGAAGGTCATGAAAAAATGATTCAAGAGGTGGCTGAGGCGGCATATGAGTCTGGACAGAGCGTCAATATGTGTGTGAGTCAAACCACATCTCCGTACACAGTCAAGATGATTGAAGTCAATGACAACTGACAACTCCAATTTTTTAATCAATTCGAATAATCTGTTTATAAATTTTATCATCCTGGACGAAGTACAAGTGTCGATATATTAACCTCCCTGTACTGTACGATAGAATTATTATCAATTCGAATAAAATTAATCAATGAACTTAATAATTGAATCGGTCAACTTATATACATATCATGACTTCTATCTTTTCAAGCTGGCTTGTTAAATTTCTATTTAGTACGCACTGTTTGTTAAAGATCTAGCACTTCAAGCATTGGTTATGATCTCCATACGGGATAGAGTTCGCAGTTCCTCCAAACCAAATT
This sequence comes from Protaphorura glebata, assembly GCA_034694305.1. Classification (NCBI taxonomy): domain Eukaryota; kingdom Metazoa; phylum Arthropoda; class Collembola; order Poduromorpha; family Onychiuridae; genus Protaphorura; species Protaphorura glebata. The sequence goes on from JAQFYE010003650.1 coordinate 4,837, forward strand.
TTATTATTACAAGTTGATTAAAGAAATAACTTCAACAGTTAAATTAAGCAAACTCGTTGGGGGAAAAATATCTGATTTTCTCGTTCAAATGCCTTATTGCCAGCGAAAAATCGAATTTCTCCAAACCGGAACAACAAAATTTTAAAAATTGCATAAAATTATAAAAAAGACCACATCGACGGATTTTTTTATTTTTTTATTTTGGGCATGTTCTGTCAGGAAAACCTACTTTTCGTGGTGTTTTCATGTCGATCTTTACTTAAACGTGGGTCGATTGGATGTTACAAATATTGAAGAATTCCAAGTGGTTCTCCTTCAAGGTTCCTCTTCAACTCCTCATATGGTACAACACGTAAGTCAGGAGATTTTGAAATCCAAGCCTCGATCAAATCCGCCTATTGTTTTCCTGCAATCTCTACGAACAGTTTCCATTCGGTGGGTCATTTGATGCGGTCTATTTTATGTATTTCAAAAAAATTTCATCAAATAAAGAAAAATAATTATCCAAGCTGCAAAAGTATGTCAGTAAACACACTGGAGGTACCATACATATAATCTACTTTACATTATATCTCTCCTGAGTTCTGTGATTTCAGAATTCAGATACCACTTATTCTGAGTCGAATAATGGCTTTATCGTCTACTTCTAAGAGGTAAAAACCAGTCAACCCAGTGTTCACAATGGGTTCCGAAAGAAAGTGAGACGTATATTTCGTTTAGAAATTAGTGGATCATTCACTCATGGGACAGGCATTATATTTGGAACAGTGTTCACTAGAGATTAGAGATGTACTGAATAGTGTCTGTTACCATTCGGCCGCCGAACTATTCGGCCAACCGAATTTTTCGCTCTAAATCCGCCAGGGGCCTCAAATTCGGACTGGTTTGTTGACAGAAGTTCCGTTTGAGGGATATGGCCAGCCGAATATTCGGTATTCGGTTTCGTGGCCGAATAGTAAAAACTGTGTCGAGTGGGGTGTCCATGGAAAGGGCGTAAGCCGGGCAGTTCAAAACAACTCAATTTAATAACAAATAGTTTACCTGTTGTTGACCAGCATGTTAAATATTAATTTGGACGTCAATTCTTAAAATTTAGGGAGTGAGATTGAATATATACGCGTATTATCTATTTGAATTAAGAGTTGAAATTGAATTCTACGCGTTTTATAGTCGAAGGAAAGCAAATTAAGGTGGTCTAATGCGTTCCATTTTGGAAAAGTTCGCTAATTAGCCCCGCCCACAATCTGTGGGCTTTTGGTTGTTTGTTTGTTTTTTATTAGAGTGCTAAACCCTGCATTCCAACAAAGGATCCGGGATTTCCCATGCTAAAATCCTGAGAACAAAAAGTCCTTCCCACTTTTTCCCAGAAGTTTCAAACATTTTTTAAAACTCAAGTTTTGAGTGTTGCTTGAGCTAATGACATTTTTGAGGGTTTGGGGGAAAGGCCTTTCAGGAAAAAAAGTTTGAGCAAAATCGAAGAGATGAACCCTATGTACCTCCCTCGTAAGTGAAATCGCTCCTATAGAAACTACTGATAATATCAGTAGTTTCCTCAAACTTTGTACCGCTCGCCGTGGTTAAAGTTTACGTTCACCCAATTTCTCAATATTGCTTTCACGTAATTAGGTTGCTAAATCACTTGCTTACGCCTCTTCACAAAACTGTCCTCACGTGTGATTCCACGTGATTCTAAAATTAAAAATTATAAAAAACTATAAAAAAAAACTAATTAAAAAGAAATAGCCTATTAGTTGACGTCAATAGATATGTTTAAACACCACCGTATATTTCTACGGCGTACGATCGGTTGCCTGCGATTAATTTATGTTAAGAGAAGATTCCGCCAGAATAAAAACTGAACCAGCGGAGAAAATCTTTCTGAAAAACGATTATGTTTAGTCCAAAGAATTTTCTGTGACCCTCCCTCAAAGAAGTATACAATAAGCCATGATTTGACTCATAATATGGGATATAAACTCTGTCAGAGCATAACAGTCGAAGTTTTTAAACTTACCGAGGCCGTATTGTATTTTTCGTTGCATCGATAAGAAATTCTCCTATTACTTGAGTGCGCGTGGAGAGAGTCTACACATACTGTACAGTGAATAGGTTGAGATGCAGTAATAATTAGTAATAATGGACTAACGCTTAGGAGAAATTGACATGTGAATATAAAACAAATTTATAACAGATTTACCAACACAAATATTGATTCTTGAATGGTCACGTAGAGGGCGGGACCTCAGGTTGACAATCAAATTGACAGAATCAAGAACCGAACTGGTGCCAAAAACTTTTCTGGTTTAAGTGCACACCACTACAGTTTACCTTTTTTAATTTTTTTTTCAAATGCCAACTTTTCTATGCACAACTATACGAGGGTCACAATAAATCAACATTGAACTGGATACTGACGTCCCCAAATTATCCACCAAGTCTAGAATTTTATTTCACGTGGTGTCTTTGACTAGACACCTACATAATAAAGATTGGATTGACAGGATAATGGTACGCCGAATAATTGAAACATGTTCAGCGCTAAAATTAATTCATGCTCACTGAATTTGATGAATAAAATTAAATACAATTCTCCCACTGAATGATGGCTTTGTTCAACCCATGAACATGCGTGTCGCGTGTGGTCCTTGTGTCTCCATTAACAAGTGAAGGCAATCCCGCATTGGCGACCTGTAGAATTTAACATTTGTCTTTTACTGTATGTTCGACGAAAAATCACATTTAATAATCGCTCTCATGCGCAGGGCCGGATTGGCGACTTAGAGGCGCTGGCGGCGACAACATTAGTAGCATGGGGCGGAGGGCGCCGTACCTCCATGCCCCTAATGTTAAATTTCTCGGGGCGCACGTGGCAAACGCCGCATCGCCACAATAATGGCCAGTCCGGGCCTGCTCATGCGTCAAACTTATAAGATAGAAATGTGACTAATTTGTATTCATTGATTGTCATCGAGTAAAAAATACTTACACCAAAAGCCGCAGTTCCCAGAGCAACATCCCAACGCGACACAGCTTGGCGGCAAACACTGTCCATTGGATTCTGAAAATTAATACATTGCTTTAGCATAGAGAGAAAAATATTTTCAGGGAAAATTGGAATACGAAACTTTGTTTTATGACGAAATAGTCTGCAGTTCATTATAGAAATGTTTTCGTTAAATTTATACGAACCAGCAATGAGCGCAATCAACAGGAATAGAAGAGTGACTGCGAATAGGACAACTCTAGACACGGTCATGTCGGTAGTATTTACTAAGCTTTGGTTTCGTATTTTTAGGGAGTATTAGTACTTATTTTGGCTCAGAGGCAGAGAAGAATATAAAAAATTCAACAAATGTTCTTCCTTTTATACCGAATGATACCAAATTGAGACGTATATCCGGAAGAGAAAACCCAATTTCAACAATAGCTGCAAGTTGTGCTAAATATTCATTATTTCTTTGTCAGCAGAATTTTCTTGGTAAACGCCCATTTCAATTTCCTTATTTTTATAAGGTATTCGGAAATTTGCTTCTTTAATACTAACCACTTACATTGAGGTCTGTGGTCATTTATTGTGTACTAGCAAAAAAGTGGTGTAAGAACTCAAAAAATTTGAACCCGATAAAATGTGGTCTTTTTGTTTATTTACACTGCCTCATCATTTAACTTCCGCTGTCAACAACTGTTGGTGTAAACATTGCAAATGCGGTATCATGATTTGCGTAATATATTCGATTCGATTGAATTGATTTTAATTTACATTTGTCCACAACATTATACACAAACACATGAGTATTTTCATCACCTGATTTATTATTCTATACATTAGAATTCTTTTCTAAAGAATACATACACATGTTTTATTAAAATTTATTTTTATCAACAGGTCAAAATTTGACTTATTTTTGGAACGGAGACTTTTTTACTTTCTTTTTAAATGAGCATTTACGTTCCATGGACCGCAAATGGTCGTAGCACGCAAGGTCGGTCAAGCGTTCGTTAATTCAATCCGCTGAAAGCAATATGTATGAATTTTTCTGATAATATTGGCAGTCCTGGCTATAACCTATACCCACTCTGGCCCTGTCAAACCATTTATAGAATCATAATATGTGTGAGTACAGGGAAGTATTATTATCATCAGAGTTTTCTCTGAATGGCTAATTCTTCTGGTCGTGACTCCATTACGGATAAATTAGTTAATGACTTAAAATGGTTAGGTCCGAAACGACTGCATTAGCGATAGATATTATGCATTATGTTTATGTATAAAATTAGAATTTTATGATAACTCTCCGACATTGTTGAAAAATTTGTTTAAAACTAAAACTGAATTACATTCTCACTTCACGCGATCGACAATGAACTTACATCAATCGGCTACTCCCTCATCTGACTCTGGTATGAAATTCTTTGAATATATCGGTGCTAAATTATGGAATGATTATGGTTCTTCGTAGAATACACTTTCTTGTGTTCAATTCAAGTGTTGTTGTAATGTACTGTTGTCCGAAAATGTGGATAGATTTTAGATTTATCTTTATGTACGATCTTATTTATTTCCGCAGTATGTCTTTAAGCGTATTTTGGTTATTCTTGCTTTGGTAATCTTTTCTGTGTGATTTTTTTTCTTCCGCGAATGTCCATAAGTACTGTGGGTTCGTTCTGGCTGTGGTCCGCGATGGACGTTCCCGCTAAAAAATCCCATGCTAAATACATTATGAGTGAGGCCCAAGTCAGGTTTCGAAGACCACACTTAAAACAAACGGATAGTACATTAGTTGTTTACGACGTAATGACCTGTAACTGGGATGTTGTCACTGAATAAATAAATAAAAATGTAAAGTCCGAATATCAAGTGCGAGGACTGTCCCTGAAAAAATGCGAATCAACGGTATCCTAAATTCCTGAAATCCCACGAAATTTTCATTAAGCCCAGAAAGGGAACTTCATTTCTTCCCACGGTGTCAATTTCGTTTGCTCTTTATGTTTTTCAGATTTTCAGGTACGTTGGGTGCAAGTATTTTGTTTATTCTTTTGGGGCAGTGGTCGCCTTTTTGGGGAGGGGGCTGACGGGAATAGCTCGTTTGCATGTTATTCCGTGTACGATAATACAAGACTTAACCCTATTATTAGCAATGTGCAAATACTTATAAACCGTACTGATAAGACCTTAGACCATACGTCCCGTCATATATGAATGTATGTTTCAATTGAATCGGGTGCGGAGGCTACCGTGTCACTCGTGTCAAAACCACTCAAAAAGCTCATTCTGAGGTATAAAACTCTTGAGGCTGTGTTGATTTCCACTGAATTTCTGAAAGTTTCTACCTTGTAAGTCAAAATGGATTCTCGTGATTTGATATATTTAATTAAGGGAGTGGGCACATACCATATAGGATAATGAGCGCAGTTGGAAATCGCTCCACCTTTAATATGTTGACGGCAGTGTCATCCTGAACAACTTTTGTGAAGGTTCTATCCCTAAAAGTATGAAATCTAGTGGAAGCGAAAGCGAAAGTCGCCGTACGGTCGTGTAGCACATGCTAACCAAGTGGAAAGGTATAAAATAAAAATACCTGTCCTTGACTTTCAAGTCTCCATACATACGAATCCATACGAAGTCCATTGGATCATCACTTACAGACTAAACTCTAAACGATATTACTTATGAATTTTGTCGTTCAAGACAAAAGCGTGTGTCTCTTACATGACTTAGCTTTTATGGACTTGTATTATTCATTCCAATGCTTTTGTCTTGAGTAATTTCAGTTGTGAACATTTTTAATGGAGCAATTGACACTAGGTTTTAGTGACATGTTCAAAATATAAGCTTTCAAGACTCCACTTAATAATTACTTCTGAACTCCGTACTGCGCACACACGCTCATACATGGAAAACTAATACTAACTGGAATGAAACATTTGTCTCATTTTGTTTTCAAAAATATTTTGCCTTTAGAAATTGTGATATTTACATGAACTAGCTTTCAACGTTTTGTTATTTATTCAGTTTATTACATGATCAACACGTCCATCCTTTCAACTACGCAATTTATGGCTAATTGGGCTCCGTATTTTACGTTATTACGTGTATACAAACTTAACTGGCCAAATGTGGTGGTGAAAATATTTCAGCAAATACTTACGTATCAACGTACTCCTTAATATTACATCACATATACATCATCATATACATCATTACATCATCCTACTAATTGTATTAATAATACGGTAGTCAGTGCGTCCCTAAATATTACAATGTATTGATTGACAAGGCCATCGGTATGCCTTACAGTGTAATCAGCAAACAATACGTTTTTTTCAATTTCTTTTATGACTATGTTATCTCAGAAGAAGTGATGGCAAACTGATCAAGCTGATGAATTTATCACTAACCTTACCTAAGTGACTATTTAGCATGAACTATCGTATACATTCATATTCTGATTAACTATTCAAAAGAAATGAGAAGATTGAGTGTGTAGTCCTGTATAGCACTGAATGCAATGAGTCGTGTCTCTTCATCCAAATAATGCAAATCACCGATCCCAACTGTCATTCGGTGCAGTGATTCCAGGTCTCTTTGTGTATAGTCATTTTGCCGCATTTCTTTTCGCAAGGTCAAAACTGTCCCAGTGAGTTTCAATATATTTGTTCCACGATTGTAGATCATGATAAATATTCCGATCAAGATTCCGTTGATGAGAAGTAAGTAAACAAAAATAAAAAAACTCAAGTCGATTCGAATCAATATAAAATTCAAGAGGACGATGACTGTTGATAACATGGCTGTTACGAATGGGAGGAGTACATCTCGTACGCAATCATTCAATTCAATTATCACAAGGCAGAAACAACGGTAATGACTGACCCAGTTTGCGTGATCATTAAAATATGAGCCAATTTCGGTGAACCTGAAAATTCCGCAAAGTTTTAAGCTTAATTTTGAACCCACCATAATAGCCAACCGTGCAGAAAAGTAAAGAAAAATATTATGCCGCGAAGCCAACCCTTGCTATACTCATTGACGTGCCTCACCGTAGTGCGTTTACCATGTCCATTCCGCTAAATATTATAGGAAATGCCATTGCAATGTAAACGTAGATGCCTGAGATCACAGATGCGAGCGTAAAGACATTTATGACACCAAAGAGTGGGAATGTTAACAGAGGTCCGTGCTTCCATCCAAGCGCATGTCCGTTCGAGTCCAATTTAGTTGGGACACAAACCGGTAGAATAGGTGAGAGGAGGTGCCATCTACATCGGAGCATGTACACAAACACGGCTCCTCCTGCTATTCCCGTTGCAAGTATAAATAACCATTTCATGATAGCCCCATAAATGTCCTGCCGTTTTCTTCCGTACTTGTGTTTTTGAAATCCTGGAAAGCATAATAATGTGTGCGAAACGTTATTGGAGAGAAAAATCACAAAGGAAGGGCACGTCTAAAGATCCCCCGTCAGAATTGGCTAATCTTTCGACATGTTGTAGCCCTTGACCTTCTGAACAATGTTTGTACAGGTCCTAACACGAAAAGTCAACTTTGGTGACCTCCAGAGGTCACCAAAGTTCGACCAATGGTTCCCTCATATCCTCAAAAATGACCCCTACAAAAGTTGTTCCACTCAATGAGACAAGCAACTTTTCCCTCTACCATTTTTCTTTGCAGTCAACCCCTAAGGTCACAAGTCAAGCGGTAGACTCATAACCCTGCTGTCGACATTGATCTGTGACCTCGCGTGTTGACCGCAGAGAAAAATGGTAGAGGAAAAAGTTGTTTGTCGGAATCAGAGGTCACCAGAGTTGACCTTTCGTGTTGGGACCTGTACAAACATTGTTCAGGATGTCAAGGGTTAGAACATGTTCAAAGATGAGATATTTCTGACGGGGAATCTTTTGCTGTGCCCTTCCTGCTGTATTCTTTCACTGCCATTCAGTAACGGTAGCATTGCGACTCATCATCAGTATACAAAATACAATAAAAATGTGGAAATACCGTAGTATGCAACTACGCAATTCAAATTCAAATTTTCGCATACTTCTGAAAAGTGCTGCCTTAAGTTAAAAAGATTTTATAAGTCCTTTGCAGGACTTCATCCACGGGCTAATAATCACATTTTTGGAGACCATGTATTCAAATAGAGACATTACCATTGAAAATAGTCATGTAGCCGTTGAAGCCGTTGATTAGTGACACGAGCTCTCGACGCTTCCAAATTGTGTGTAAATGGAGAACCATGGTGGTTAAAATAATCAAGGAATTGAATAAACGCCCGACATCGTCCACAAGTTTCATGCTAAAATGACCGTTTACAATGTCACGTGAAAGACTTATCAAGACAGAAGCGTCGAGGATAATTATGAAGGAAACGGTGACGTAGTAGCGGATGAGATGGAAGGTTGACGTTGTGAGGTGTACAACAAATTTATTATCCATGTATGCTGGTACAGCACCAAAATAATAGGTGTAGTTCATGATGAGCCATTGGGCTTTATTGATTTTATTCTGAGATTTGAAAAGGTCAATTATTTTAGCCATGATAAAAATGATCTAGTTCTTTCGGTTGAAGTTACCAGAAGTTTTCCACTCGACGAGTACTCTGCACAATTGGCAACTATCAAACTTTTTCAGTTAAGTTTTATACTGGTAATATCGTAAAATTTGGAGCCCCATTAGCCAAAAGTTGCGCAGTTGAAAGGATGGACGAGTTGATCATGTAATAAGCTGAATAAATTACGAAACCTCGAAAGCTAGTTCATGTAAAGTATCACAATTTTTAAAGAAGTATTTTTGAAAATAAAAATAGACAAAGGTGTCATTCCGGCCAGTTAGCATGAGTTTTCCATGTATGCGCATATGTGCGTAGTACGGAGTTCAGAAGTAATTTCTAAGTGGAATCTTAATCTTAAAAGCTTTTATTTTGAACATGTCACTAAAACCTATAGGAACCGAGTGTCAATTGCTCTATTTAAAATGTTCACACCTGAAATTACTCAAGACAAAAGCATTGGAATGAATAATGCAAGTCCGTAAAAGCTGAGGCATGTAAGAGAAACACGCTTTCGTTTTGAACGCCGAAATTCATAAGTAATATTGTGTAGCTCTTAGTCTGATAGTGATGATGGGATGATCCTATGGATTTCGTGGTCAAGCTCGTGCGGAGACTTGAAAATCAAGGACACGTATTTTTATTTTATAACTTACGATTCCTTAGAGTTCTGCTAGCATTTTGCGAGTGAACTCTGAAAGGAATTCCAGATAGCGTGGCTTAGGAATAATTCATTACCAGTCACACTACCGACCATGATCTTGACTCACCTTGGGTTGAACAGAAGACGCATATTTTATAAGCATCAACAATATTACATCGACAATGGTTCAAATCGAATATTTATTAATGAAATGTGCAAAATAGAAATTATAATAAAATACCATTATCACACTTTCTCTGCTGATAATCGGAAACTACGTTTAATATCTTACTACTTCCCGGAATCCAGTCCGAACCGGATGTACCCGGGTATTTTATTTTGAGTACAAATTCGGTAGCTTAGGATTCGACTTTGATCTTGCGTACACCTGTTCGATTATTATCTTGGCGTTAATGTACACGAGGCTAAAGCTGAGACTAATAATCTTCTATAACTACGGGAAACATCTTTAGAAAAAGAAAATGGACTGACTCATAAACCAACCATAAACCAAGAATTCTCAGCACAACGTCATATGCCAACAAGACCATAATTTATCACCAATTCATGATACAGACTACAAACACACACACATTTTCTTGTCATGTACGAGGGCTTTCCCTGAAAGAACGCAAATCAAAGTTACCCACAAATTCCTAAGATTCCACAAAAAATTCTTCACATTCCTTAAGCGACAAAAAGTACACTTACAAGGTACACTCGTGACCTGCCCCCTGCGTTTAGCAAGCGGACCCAACTTTTTGGGTAACTTGGGTCACCCAA
>JAQFYE010003651.1:0-14812 GCA_034694305.1 Protaphorura glebata
TTATTTATTTTTCTGCACGGGTGGCTATGGTGGGTTCTACACACGTCAAAACACATCTATTAAAAAAACTTTTTTATAGCACTCCATCCAGCCGCACCTGGCGAGATAACCGGAAAATCTCCATGGTCTCTAATGTTTACTATGATTATATACAAACAAATTATAACTTGAAGAAATGAAGTCGTTCGACGTATAACAAAGAAAAATCACCAACCATTCAAAATTTATTGAGTTTGCAGCAGCTAAAATTAATATTTTGCTGGAGTGATCTTGAAACATATTTTGACCAAGCTTCAGACCAAAGAGTCAATATGGCTGACCAAAATTCCAAACCTAAGGAACGTAATTCTAAAGAGTCTACAACAAGCGTCATGAAACCAAAGCCAAGTGGCACCGTGAAACAAAATTTAGCTTCAAAACCAAGTGGCAAAAATCCAATTCCGGGTCCGAATCAGGTTTTTCAAGATACTATGGACAGTTTGCCAGCGATGCCAAAACCGGCCGCTTCCGTTGCAAAAGTCAAACCGCCACCAAATACTACCACTACTCAGGTTCCGAATCGAAACGTACCTACAAGTACTATTTCAGTAGCACCATCCAAGGTCAGTTTGAGACCGAAATCAAGCAAAATGAAAGGTCAAAACCAATCTAACATGAATTCTAACCAAGCTCCAGCCAATTTGAATAAAATAAATCCGAGTGTGATTCCACCAAATTCAACTCAATCTGTCCAACCGCGCCCGAATGCGAATCCAGCGACTCCAAATTCGATTCAGTCTGTTCAAAATCCGAATCCAACTAGTGCTGCCCCAAAGCCAGTTTCTAATCAAACTGCCCAAAATCCAGTTCCGCCAAAGCCAGATCTTAAACCGGTTCCAGCTGGCGGTGCTAAACCGAATATTATTACCGGAAGTCCTGCTAGTCTTCCCCCGATGCTGATACCAGCATCACCGGAACAACTAGATTACGGACCGAACCGCTATGCTGAGCTTGAATTGGACCAAGAACATGTCTACGCCATCTTGCGCCAAGTCATTATCGCTGACGCCGACCGCCATGCCATCATCCTTATGGGCGGAAATACTTACGTAGGTCACGTCATTGACGGGTAGTCATTTAAGCACCACGGTTTTAGTGTAGTACTGTACAATAGCGAACTAAACTTTCGAATTTTATTTTATTTCTAGTTTCCTCCAGAATGCGTCCACCATGAATTTCTGAAAGAGACAAATCATTACTACACGTACCATGGGAAGGGTACGGCACACTATTTTGATGTGACGGTTGCAGGTGAGTCCATCAGAATATTGAATTGATTATTTAATTATAGAATTATCCAGATTTTCCTCTAATTGGTATTCCCGTTTTGTTTTCTCATGGACTCGGTCGAGTTATAAACATTTAGTCGAATCAAATCATTAATTGCGTACCGGACTTGTTTATAAAATTCAAACGATTCAGAAAATGAAAAATTGAAAATAATCTTAAAATGGTCATTTTATAATTTCAGGAAAGACAAATCGCGGAGCAGCCTGGTAAAATTTTCAAAAATATTATATATTATATAAAAAAATTATATAATACTCTACTTTGATATTATTATTGAGTGTGAGTGCACGGAAAAATTCAGTGACAAAATATTATTGATTTTACAGGATGTTTATTGAGCCCAGTCCAACTTATGACATCTTGGAAGGATTCTTTGCTTTCTGGCGAGGTGTCAACATTGCATAAAAGCTGATAAGCCGTAAATCGATTAAACATCATCAAGAGTTAATGTTGATGCCATCAATGCTCAAATCAAAAATACATACCTTCAAATTATAGTTTAAATATTTTAAGTTTAGGTGTAATTATTTTTTCGAAGAATTTGAAAAAATAATAATTTTAAGATAAGAATGTATTATTTCGATTATTTTTTCTTAATATGAGGAGACGAATTATATTCAATGATCACCATTGTTGTGTCGTAATTAATTAATTCACATCTTAAGTTTGAAGAGTCATTTATGAAATTTTAACTTTGGTTTCTAGACGACGCTCCCATAAATTGTACCATGATGATTGTGTTGGTTACGAGAACACTTACAGCCTATTAAGGAATAAAATACGATTAGTTTCCTTACTGTTGTCTATCAAACGAATATTTCGGTACTCCTTACCGTGCCCAGGAACCCGTAAGTTATGGTAAAGAATCGACCACCTTTAATTCCAACTTTATCCTCTTCCGATTTCAAATACTCATACATATTCTGGACTGGGTCTTTCGGACGTAATAATAACCATTTCTTGAAGTAATTTGTCTTAAAAAAGTCGTTCAAATTAAATTACTGTTTTTACCGTCAAATGTAGATATGTATGTACGTTAGAATATTACTTGGTAGTTTGCCTCAGCTGAGAGAATGATCATTGCAATTGACAAGACGAGATAACCAATTAACACGATTGGAAGGTTCCAAGTGTCAGTGTTCAAAATATCAGCAACTCGAATGACGAAAAAGGTTATCAGCGACCCAAACACGAGTACACAGATTCCTCCGAGGAATGCGTTGAATTTGTCCATAACTTCTTTAATGAAAGCATAAGCTTCGAAGATCTGCAAGGAAGAGATCATGTTAAGCCTTATATTGCAGGGTGGTTCATAATTTGACGAATTATGTTTAATACCGTAGCTTCGTTATCCCGATGTTCGTGCATGTACAGGTTGAAGAGTTTTGCAAGTTTGTAGCAAATATATCCTTCAATTGTGGTCAAAAGAACAAGGAGGTCAACCAGTACCCATTTGTGTGTTCGAAGAAATAAGGATATACTCGAAACAACCGTTAGTCCCACCGCAAGAGTTCCATTCCTGTCAATTTTCAAGAAACTAAGTTCGAATAAGACTTGGTGACTGTACTTATGAAAAATGTCGACCAAATCCAGGTACTGCATGTCATAAGACAAAAGTAGTGTTGACCCAAAAGCAAATACGCTGAAGACAATTGTCGATCCAGTAAGAATTGTTGTCTTCATGAAAACCTAACATGATACAACACAAATCAATGTCTTTTAAGAAATATTGAGCACAAATTGTGTATTTTATGGTAACTCAGACTACAAATTACCTTCTTGGAACGAAATTCTGGGTTACAATGATTGACGACACCATTGACAGTATCTGACTTGAACCAAACAATATAGAAAAATAAGTAAGGGTAAATAGTGGAGTTGATTCTCTCTATAACTCGTAAAATCGAGCATGGGTCATTGTCGGCTTTACTGGCAAGAATTCCATGGATGTCAAGCAAACTGTGGAGACATATGATTGGATGAAGTATTGCACATAAACACTTTTGAACAATGTTCGTTGAAATGATGTAAGCATGGTCTTTGTGAGTAATTTTGAATGGGACGAGAAGAATGTAATAACAGAAATTAATCCAAGGCTGAATATATGAGGCTATGTCGATTCCTTCAAATATTTTTGGTTTAATTTCATCACCGTTCTTTGGTAGATGAGTTATACACAGAATTTTGGTGAGAGGATAAATGTTTTGGGCAAGTCTGGAAGAGAAAATTTCAGAACCTTCATGCCATTTCTTCGCAGTGCAGATTTCAAGATGAAATGTGGTAGAAAATTGTCGATCAGACAGAATAATGTCATGCTTAATTAAATGATATTTATAGTGATCATATCTGCCGATTCTATGTGCCCAGCCCAGGTCATTTCCCCAGCTTATCAGAAATAATGATTTAATAATACATTGAGTACAACGCAGTTTGTGAACTACGCTTAAATCGTTAATACAAAATGACCAATCTTACATGTACCTAAGATTCAAAAACAATGATGTGATCGCATGATATTCGTATGTTGTGTGACATACTGGTGATATTAATGGATTATTTAGTTGATTTAGATTAAATAACCGGTGAAGCCTTCCGGCCTTAGATACAGGCTGGTGCACACCATATGTTTCTCATTTCTGTAGCCCAACCAGAGAGTGTCGGAAAAAACTCGAGCTGTGCATTTTGTAGAGAATTTTATGTTGGATGTAGTGAGCTAATCGGCTTGAACATACGACGCGTGTAGCAAGTAAAAAAAATATCGGCATGAAAATACCCTAAAAGACGAATTTTGTAACAGTCAATCGACAAAAACTCGTCCAATATAACTTTCTTTGAAAAAATATATCGATGTCAACTTCTTTACTATCCATCAGCGCCTGGCTGGTCTAAGGGAGCGGCGGGCAAAAAGTTGTGTGCCATCCTGTGCATTCTGTTTCTTACCCAATATTACAGAGCTTTAATGTAGAGTTAGTGTTGAATAATTCATTACCCAGGAGATCGAGAAGTTCGTGTGTTCGTGTCAATTCTGACCTCCAATAACTTTGTACGAAATGAACATCAACATCTGGTTCAGCTAACTTTTACGTCAATTTTGAGATATCGTATGTCCAATTCGATTACCCACGAATCACGATCAATATTTCAGATACGAAGGAGGGATTCCACATTTTGACTCAAACAATGAAGTTGTTATTTCGTGGGAACAATTTCTTTAGACTCATTTAAACTGATATTCTTATATTCTAACGGATTTTTGAATATTGCGTAATTTTCTCATTTTTCTACTATTTGGCTGTTCACCTAATTCATAAATACTTAGCGCTTGTTGACAGAAATACAAAACTATTCGTAAAAGTTCCAAGAAGCACATTGGAGTATGTATTCGCAGTTTAATATTCAGCCGTAATTAGAATTCACGTGTAAACAAACGGACATGGTTAAAGTTCAGGTTTGGGATTAGCGTGACCCACTAGCTAAATTCTCAAATGAGATTTGAGTCGCAAGTACTCGTCATTGATTGTCCTTCAAAAGGGTTAGTATCGCCAGTCGTCAGTTACTCCATAATTTTGGTTAAAGAAATTCGGATTAGACTATAGACTGACAAAAAATTATTACCGCATTACCGATATGAATTTGCTGCGGTATTCGCAAATTATTCTGTACATCGCTATACCTCATCTTTACTCCCTATCTGAGCCACCTACGGCATTAGACTTCAACTCATATCTCCGTCCGTTTGACGGATGCTTGAAAGAGATCATTTTTGCACGCAACAGCTTGGTTGATATTCAGCAACCAACAAGCCCAGTGATTTTAACATCATTTCGGCTAGAATCGCTAATTTACCAGCATTACTTAGTCGTTGGTCCAGGTAAAGATTCATTGGATCCAACCTCACCGTTCTTTCTACTATTAACTCGACATTATAACTGTATGGCAATTTTCGTTTATTTGCCAAGTTATTTGCCATTGGGAAGTTTGACAAATCTCTGGAAATTCTATTTGAATGATTACTCAATGACATCAATCACTTACGAAGGGGAAGACTTGATTCCATATGACAGAGTGAGATATGCATCACAAATTTACACAAATTACATTTTCCAAGGCAAGGATTCTTCGAGGGCAAAATCTGACATTGAAGTTCTCATGGATGGATCGATGGATGGTGTAAGTTCCACAAGATATATTACCATGACTATGGGCATGGAAACAGCGTCACTGGATTCCTTGGACGTTCTCCAGGAACGAAGAGCAATATTCGCTATGACGTCATTCTGAAATGGAATGAAGTGACTATTACCCATTTGAATCAAATCTATCATGACGCCATTTTGAGTTTCGCAAGTCATTTTTACTTCGAAGGTACAGACCCTGAAGTATCTTTTTGCAAAATTGAGCCTGTGTGGAAAAGCAATGTTTATTTCATCTCAAGAGATGTCAGGAAGAACGGAGACATGCTTTTTGTTTCTTTACTTGTACATGGAATTAATTGGCTCAAATTCATCGATTTCCCTGAATGGATTGAACGCTACAAGTCGTAAGGAAATCAATTATTGCTACACAGGGATGGATATTTGAACAGCATTTATCTATCATTCATAAATTAACCCTAAATATTCATATTCATATTTTTTGAAGACACACGATGTGACTTTCAATTTCATTACTTGTGACGGAATTCGACAGACTTTCTCGTTCTATGCATACATTAAACCATTCCAAATTAATTTATGGACATTTGTAATAATTTATGCATTCGTGATCACTTTTACGCTTCATTTTTTGTTCCGGTTTAAAAATATTGAATTAAATATTATATTTATCATATTCTCGTTCATGGCGGAACAGAGTGTGGTTTGGCGAAGTGAGCATCTCCGTGTGAAACAACTTTTCTGGGTGTTGGGTCTATTTTTAATGGTAACAGTAGTTCTAACGAATGCTTACAAAGGCATTGTTGTCACTGATTTGACAGCACCGAGTCCACCGATTACACTCAAAACATTTAAGGAACTTGCTGACGAGAACTATACAATTTATACTGCCTATGATGCTGACTATGTTCAACAGTTCTCAATTTGTGAAGTGAATAAAAGGACCAGGATAGGTTTCGGCTTCTCATTTTCTTGGAGCGAACATTTTGAAAAAGATTGCACGCCATATGCTGTTAACCATACACGATTTGCAAAATCATTAAGATTTCGTTCCCGTCACGGTCAAACAATTTTTGAAAATTTATACACTCACCTGGCACCAGCTGAAAATCTGAAGACAGGAGTAGAACCGACCATTTTGAAATGTGATAAATCAGTATACGTTGATTTCAATTCTCAGATGGATACTATGTTGTACAGAGTGAAGAAATTCGATAATAAGAACAACTCAAAAATATACAAAGGAAGGTAGGAATTCATGGAAGCAAATGTCGGGTTCGAAATTTACGGTATGCAACAGGATGGAGGAATATTTAAAAAAACGACTTCAGTCATTGGCTGCGTCAGGATTGTTCCAGAAATGGCGTCTAGTTCTGGATGATATTCAGTTAAACAAATATTGTCGAGAAAGTAATGGACGATTTCAGAAAGATGACTCTGTAAAAAGCTTAAGTTTCTCTTCAAACATTTTAGGTCTGTTTTATATTTACATAATCGGGATAACTTTATGCGTAATCTGTATCCTCCTTGAGATTTCTCGTGGCAAATGAAAATGTCAAGATAGTGAAATGTTGAAATAAATTATTAAACTCAATTAAATTCTAAGATGAGTAAATGAGCATTACTCGCAAATAGAACAATGTCGTCAGCATGTAGAAGTAAGTTCGATATATTTGTAACACATGAACTAAAGTGTATAAATAAAAATTTGTAGAATTTCGGATTTTCTAATTATTAGATTTTGTGAAATGTTAACTCTTGGTTTTTAATTAAATAAACTCAATGAAATGGTAATTATCATGTCACGCGATGTTTCCATGATGGGTAACGCCGTCTAGAGGCTCTAGAGCATTCGAATAAAGACACTAGGGGCTTTAAAATAAACTCGACACAAAATAACGTGTTCAAATTCAAAAGTCAACCGTCGGGAATACTGTATTCTGAATTGCCTGGAACACAGGCTAACAACTTATCACTATTTATTGTAGTAACATGAAAGTGGCGATAAGAATTGACATTCATCATATACATACGAATCTGGCATACTTGCATTTACTTTGGGTTAAATATATCGCAGTTGACATTTGCTTATCAAAATGGCATAGTATCCTTAGACAACCTAGACTGACTAGTTCAAATGTATTCGCATACCGGCATCTTTCATCGTTTGACCTTTCAAGTGAAAGTCCGGATTTTTTATCTCGCATTCAACTTGACCGGTGATCGAAACTATTTACAACGAATTGCTTTGAAATGACATAATAGAATCCTCATGTTCACTAAATGGAAGTTTTTGCTATCTGAAATCCTAATTGGACTATTAACATCAAATGCAGCTCCGATTGACTTATTTATAACGTTGTAATCGCTCGGAGAGTTGAATTGAATTTGTATATAGTTGCAGTAACGAATTGTTTACCTGGCAAGACATTCGAATAAACCCAAACTTGAAACTTGAAACCGGCTGATGAAATTTAAATTCATATTTCAGGATGACTCGCTCGTATTAATTAATGTTCAAAAAATTGACCATGCCAAAATAAATAAATATAAAATTTTATTTTGTTCATATTATAAATACTCAATATAATTTGAGAAAAATTGTCATAACCTGAATCGTTTGACTCGACCTCTCCTAAAGTTTACTACATCGATTAATATTTATTTTTTGTTTGAAATCGCTGTTCTCAAAATTCAAAAATGATTCTGTCAGTTCTTTTACTCGGACTTATTTTTATATTGTCCTTAATCTTCATCTTGATCACGTATGCAAGATGGCATTACGGTACTTTGGAAAACTCGGGGTTCCCTGTTATTAAACCAAAGTCATTCCTTGGGAGTGTTCCAGATTTACATATGAAAATTCAAACAGATGAAGACATTCGTCGGTTTAAAGAATACGGACACCTATTTGGGGGGTAAGCATGTCTTTCGTAAAAGCGAGATATCTCTCAGCCTAAGGACCATAAAGTTATTTTGAACACGGAGTATCGAAATTATTAGTATTTGAAAATTTCCTGTCAAATTTTCTACTCGGAATTGAATAAAACTAATTTATTTATTGGCTATTTCAGTTATACGAAGGGAGAACTCCAACCATTTATGTGTGTGATCCTGAAATAATCAGATTAATATTTGTGAGAGACTTGGACTACTTTCTGGACCGAAGGGTCAACCATTTCAACGATCCTCGAATTGATGAAATTTTGGATTATTTACCAGGTTAGTCTCTAAATCATGTCTCGTTAAGTTCCGTCTTACCCCGCTTTAATTATTATTGTAATTACTGGTATTATGTCTGAATTCTATCATTGCAATACATGAATACAATACATGAATGATAAGTTCAGAGTATATAACCATCAGTGTTCAATTGTCAACACTAAACGAAACTAAACTCATTCTTTTTGTTTTCCAGGTGAGAAATGGAGAAAAATGAGGAAATTACAAACCGTTTTGTTTTCATCTGGCAAAATTAAGAAATACAATACGAGCCTTGCATCTGCTGCTTACGATTTTGCCGACAAACTCAAGCAGGAGTGCGACGCAACTGGCCAAATAAAAATTGACACCAGACAGTAAGTCCATAATTAACATTCATCCAGATTCCTCTCTCGTAATTTGTTACACATTTTTAAATACTAATTTGACTATTTTATATTTTAGTTCGATGGATATATTGAGTCTGGACGGAATCGCAAGAGCGAGTTTCGGAATTAAACTGGAGAACGTGGAGGATCCCAAAAATGCGTTCTTCAGATCCCTAAAAAGATTATTAGGAGAAGGTCAAGAATTTACATGGCTCTATTCACTATCAAGTAAGATAGCAGTTTGATATGAAATAATATAAGACGCAATTTCCTTATAACGAACCTCCAAATAACGAACTTTATTATTAATACATTACATTGAAAAAATATGTCCGAACTGGCAAGCCCGCGGATGAGAATCAAGTTGCAATACATTGAAACCTCGTTATAGCATCCCAAAGCATCCTGAACAGTTTTTTTTTCAGGATTCAATAGAGAAGATCAGATTAACGGTCCGAACGTTGACAACAGTGCAATATGAAAGTCTGGACCATAATAAGACAAATTAACTTACTAATTATTTTTTACATTGCAGTGGTTTTCCCATTCCTAACCAAATTGGCCCCCGCCTTCCAAATTGATGAAGTACTATTCGACACATTCAAAGAAATTGTAACAACAAGACAAACTGAGCGTCAAAATCTTGAACCAAACTCCCAATGCAATGATTTGGCGGATTTGCTTGCAGATTGTTACTCCAAACTAGATTCAGCTGAATTCAAAAAATTACAAATCACTGAGATGACTCTATTGGCCCAAGCCTTAAACGTGACAGCTCTGGACATGATCAGTGCCACGATGACAATGCTGTCCTACTATTTGGCAAAACATCCAGACATCCAAGCAAAACTTCATGAAGAAATCGACTCCATTATAATTAAAAAACATGGTGGTGTAATTAACAACGAAACAGTGCATGAGTTGACATATTTGTCTGCTTGTATAAATGAGACACTCAGATTAGCTCCTCCTTTAATTAGACCTGAGAGGGAATGTTCCAAAGACTGGTCAAGTCCGGATGGTCGGATTAAAATCAAAAAGGGCACAGTGGTTATGGTACCTCTGTGGGCTGCTCACAGAAATCCGGAATATTTCCCTGACCCTGAGAAATTTGACCCTAGTAGATTTACAGATACGACTGGACCCAATCCATATGCGTTCTCACCATTTGGTCTTGGGCCAAGGAATTGTATTGGAATGCGGCTGGCCTATGAAACGCTTAAAGTCAACATGTGTGTTATTTTAAAAGATTTCAGTTATCATCTCAGAGATGATACAGTGCTTGGGTTTAAACCTGGTGTTATGTATTTACTTCAATTTTATCCTATGTTTTTGGATATGTTGAGAAGAATTTGATAGTGTTTTGTGATTAATCTAAGATAAATGTATCCGAGTAGGATCGGAATACCTATCCAAAAAAGTGAACGGAAGGAGATGCCTTCATGTATATGAGCCCAGGAACTTTCCGATTGAAATTCTTCGTCGTGAAATTCAATTTTTGGAATTCTGTGGATGCTTGAATTTTGAGGAAAACGAATACGCAAGAATTAGGGTCAATTTGACCATCCCAAAGGAAATTTTTGAAATGAATGTCTCCGTTCACTTCTATGGACAGGTGTTCAGTTCTGATTCGGATACATTGTAGATTTAATACTATTATATTTATAACTAGTTTCAATGGGTGACTTGACCGCGTTGAGTGTCGGATTAGTTTGAAAGTCTGTAATCCTCCTACTTATCTTTATTTGTTTTGTGTTGGTCATTAGTATTGTGCTTTTGATAAGAAAGCAGAGGAAACAGAAAGTCTTAAGTAATCTAGACCGAACATTATGTTCTAGCTTGTAGAAGGTCAGTTTTCTTAGAACACCAGCACTACAGTGGCTGATAATGTTCATTTTTTCCAAATTCAGAAATCTCAGAATTGTGTTTTCGCAGTGAATAAAAAAATTGTGATTTTGTCTACTAGTCAAATTTTGTACTTTATTGAGTAGAGTGAATAGTGCGTATTTCCGTGATTAAATTGACTTACAGCAGCAGCAGAGTTTACCAGTCCATCATTTGTATTGTAAGTCGAGTAGAATATAATATTACAAACTTACAATTCAAACAGTTTTTTTTTGGGCACATAAGCTTATTAAGAATTTATTGTTCTTTAAAAATACCTATAGATTGACCACACTTACCGCGTCCTGCATAATTTTTGTATTCACTCTCAAATTCCACGGGTCGAATTTACTAAAATTTGTGTTCGTGGACCATTTCTCCGATTGATAAATGTTTAAATCATAATAAAATTACACATCAATTAAACAAGATTAAAGATGTAGAAAGGATTCCTATTCAGTTTTTTTCAATATTAGCAGACCGTACATAATTCAATTTTTGTATTACATTTTAGTACCAACTTTCTTCGACGTGGACTTCAGACTTTGTCTAAAATCAAAATCAATTTCTACTCATTAATCTCGAATATGCTTCTATTTTCCGCCAAGAGTACATAGTATTCTTAAAGTTTAAAAATTTGAACCCCCAGCCCCATGAATCGTATCGTACGATGTCTTTTTAAATACTATCAGCAGTGTCTGGAATTTAAGACACTCATCGACAATACCACAGTGTGTGACTTTTTTTAAACAAACATAAATTGATTACAAACAGGGTACAATATGAAGGCTGTACTTCTGACATTCAGTTTATCAATTCTGTGGGTTTCCATCGTGACAACAAATCAAGTGGCCCCAGTTTCATTAAAAAATCCAGAAATCGAAACTAAATGGCAAGAATCGAGTTCCACAGGGTGGTTCTATGAGGACGAGGACCTACATCGCGGTGTCCAGTTTCAAGATAAGGACATCATCGTATCTTCATGGGTATCCAGCCTACTTGTCACGTGTTCGGCTTATTATCCTGTCCAGTGGGTTTATGACGTGTCCGAAGTAAGGATATAATTTAAGTACCGCACGAGGAGCGTTCAATGTAGTTCCGCGCCAGCGCATTTACCTGAAACTGCATTTATTATTTTTGTTCACTTCAATTTAGAAAAAGTATTTACATTACAAATTCAAGTCCCGTTTTCAGAAACCCGTTTTAAAAAAAGATTTAGGTCGGGTCCGAAAAAGTTTTGCACCTCCACTTTCACTTCCTCATAACTTGAATACCACATTCCCCTGAAGTGATTTTCTAAACGTCAGAATTGATGCATAGTCTTGACAATAGAGCTGCGGTCCGGTAACTGGAATACATATTTCTAACATTTTGGAAATTTTGTGAAGGACCTTATATACGAATATCCATCCTACGGGGATTCAATCGCTCAACGATCTCATCGGAGTTCAGAAGTATTCGAAGACCCATCTTCTTACCGTTATTTCTCCTATCTTCGTCTCAATGGCGATGGTCGTCTGATAACTGGGAATTACTCTTGCACAAGTGTAACGGATGAATCCTTACAGGCCAACCGTTACATATTCTGGGCAGGTGAGGAGATTTCTTACTAAATTGTCCTCTGTTCAAAAATAAACCAGGTGAATCCCTCTAGTGAACTAACTACGTGGTGCCCTTGATATGTTTATCAGGGTAAACTTAGCTTAACCCATCCGATATCACAGTTCTAAAAATTTTAGGATCAACCCGTAGTTTAATTTACGGAGAAGGTGTTGGCGGGTCTGTAAGTTACTACAGCTACGGAGGACCGCCAAAATGTACCAGTCCGTCATGCAACGATCGACCCTCCAAAACTGTCATGGCGGACCAAAAGAACCAAACTATCATTTTACCATGTTCTGTTTGCCAACCTGACACAACCATCAGATTTACGAAGAAGATTAATTTGGTATGATATAAAATGTACTCTTAGGAGCTATTAAATTGTGGGTATTAAATATTTACAATTATTAATTGTTATACAGACGTACGATGAAGTAAATCTCACGAATAGTTCCATCGCGTTCAACCCAAAACTCGGTTTCATTTTAAAGGTCCAAGAACTACCATCCCCATATGGAATTTATAAATGCGAAACACTCAACAGCAACGAAACTTTAATCGTGAATGCTACGAGAGGAATTCGGAGGACCCAAACGGGTGAAAATGACATACTGGATGCAAAGGCGAAATATTATTTCGACTCGAAAACCAATCGTATAGTTTGCTGTTCAAGTGGAACAAAGGCGCCGAAAATCTATATAAAGACGTGTCAAAATGAATATGATTGCAATAGAGTTAAATTGCAATTAAGGGACTTCCAGGTATGTTAAATAATCGTATATCCTGAAAGACCTTACAAGAACTCAATCAATACTATTTACAGTACATTGATAAACACGAATCCAGTTCAAGAGCTATGAACTGTCGAAGCACTTCACCGTGGAGCAATTACGCTCGAACTAAGAATACTGGAGCATTTCGATGCTTCGGGGACGGAATTGACGTAACACGTAATTTTCTTTACGTACCTGCTCAACCTCGTCAACCTTTAGGATACGACCGTCCAGGTTACACAATTGTTTGGTTTTATGGCGCCCCATCGGATTCTGAGATACAAGACAAAGGGAAAAACGAGTCCGTATTGTGTAAGACATGATTACAGAAAAATATCAGACATAACATCAGATATTTTGCTATCAGATCTTTTCGGACAATATTTTGTATGTGTTTGCAGTTTAAGATATTTTGAATTGTTCATAATATTTTCAGACATTGGGGATGAAATTTCCAATCTTCCGAAAGAAGATTTGATCACTATTTCTACCAGTCGAGGAAGTGTGAGCGAGGATACATTCCACGCAATTCATTCAAACTTAACTGTGACCTTACGCTGCCATCCATCCACATATTTATTTTCGTATGGAGTCCGGTGGTCTATCGTTTGGAAGAATCATACGACACAACTTCAACCAGGTAAGTTATATAGTGACATTTCCAATACAAAGTTTAATTTTAATTTTTAAACAGTTGCGACTGAAACACACCATTTGAGCTCAATTGGACTCAACGATGACGGTGTGAGTAAATTGGAGTTTCTTGTCAAGGAGGACATATTATCAGTTGTTTGTTATGCACCATTGTATGATTCCCCAAAATGGATGAACAAGACTCTCACTTTAAATATAACACGTGAGTTTACTCAAATTCTCATATTTTTGCTTTTTAAAATCATTAATCATTTTAGAGTTTGACCCTTCGATTTAATTCTAGATCCAATTCCCCCGAAAATCGATGGTCCTTTAGAAGAAACATTTGTCTGGAGCCTGGCTGACACAAATAAAGAATTCACTTGCCAAGCTGAAGGTAACCCAAGGCCTAGGTCATTCATCTGGACATATCCGTGGTCAGATCACGATCTCGGTTATCCATGGAGAACTGTAAGCCCATACTTCTTAAGGGAGACCGACACAATGCAATGGGGTATCCATCTTCGGGATGCGATGATATTAGAAAATTTCAAATTCAGATCGAAAAGTATTCATTAGAATGAATGCCAATTTTTTCATTTTTCATTTCACGTCAATGCTGAGAGGTACCCATTAGATGCATTGCAGGGAATTTTTGTCAAAATCAAAAGCTTTGACTTTTATTTTGATGGCGACTTAACGTCTCGGAACTTTCGAACTGTCGTGTTTTTGAATAACAGTGATTTCGCTCCAGAATGCTGGCGCAGTTGATTTAACCCTGGAAGACCTAACTGTTTTGAAATTTTCTGGTGTCTAAGCGAGTACTCAATTGTGTACACTGAAACCC
>JAQFYE010003652.1:0-14807 GCA_034694305.1 Protaphorura glebata
ATACAGTTCCAATTGAGAAATAAATCACTTCGACTATTAATTGACTTTCTGTGTTGTGTATCTGGCCTTCTTTGCACCGGGCCATACTTGGTAGCTCGATAGAAAGGACTTCAACGTTGTTGTAGCAGAATTGGATCAAGGACTTCAACGTTGTAGTAGAATTTGGACGGGGCCAAGTGTGGTGTTCCAAGAGCAGAAGGGGATTACGTATTTGCAAGAAGGCAGGACCTTGGACTCGACTTGATTTATATAGAAGGCAGGATTTACGACCCTGGCCTGTGAGCTGTGTGATTTGAAGTTGTAATTAGCCAGTTTAAGTGAGTTGTGAGAGTTAGGCCTGAGCTATCGAGGGCGGCCTTCACGACGTGGCGTGATTACATCGATATTATTTTACTTGTAGTCGTCGTGCTAAGCTCAGAGTCAACTGAAGAATACCAGGCAATTTTGACTACATCAATTGCGTAATTGGTTGAACACACTCTCTTAGGTGATGTGAAATAAATATGACGAGTTTATACTCTCGGAGCCTTCCATTCTGTTTGTGGTACCAGAGTCGGTCTCTAGCAAGGGTAACCGGACAATTCATCGCGGACAATTCATCGCCGAACAATTCATCGCGGACAATTCATAGCATGGACAATTCATCGCGGGACAATTTATAGCACGGACAATTCATAGCATGGACAATTCATAGAATAGAACAAATATCGAACTCAACAAAGTCACAACAAAATCTTCGCACAAATACTTCATTTGATACAGAACGTGAAACCCGAGTTTGTTATGTCGGATTTTGAACGAAGCTCTCTTAATTTGGGTCACCAAAATTTCCCGCAAGCCTCACAACAGGGCTGCAATTTCCATTTCATGCAATGTATAATTAGACATGTCAATGAGCACCCTATGATATCCGCCAGCGGTATAGAGACTCGTCAGAGTTCGCGTTCCAAATTAGGCACTTGGGAGCTTTGGCCCTTGTTCCGGTTATGACTGTTGTTCAAGCTTTTGATGAGAGTCCATTCTAATACTCAAAATGAGACAACCGAAAATCTCCATTGTTCGCTTTGGAACTGCTACGACGCAATAATTGCCGATTCACTAAAAACTAATAATATATCAGTCGGTTTTAACAATGCTATGAACTCGTTTTTGACGGTCTCCCACCCTACAACTTGGAAATTTCTTACATCATTGAAAAATCAGAATGCCTTGGATGAAATCAAACTGGAGAAACTGATCGCAGGAGAGAACCTTACTCGCAGACGCAAGAAAGACATCCAAAGAATAAAATAAAATTTCTCGTCAACTCAATTCTTTGTCACTTTCATTTACTTTCATAACTCCAAAGAATCTTCTATGCTATGAATTGTCCGTGCTATGAATTGTCCATGCTATGAATTGTCCGTGCTATGAATTGTCGTGCGACGAATTGTCCATGCTATGAATTGTCCGCGATGAATTGTACTAGATTCTCTAGCAAGAACTGGCGTGTCCAGGCATGAGAGTCGAGAGCCTGTGACGTGCGTAGTCGATAGGTAACCGCCACCTATCGCTCACAGAACCCACATTACGGATCTGAACATCAGGCGCTATCACATTGCTGGAGAGGGAAACTCTAATCACTCGGGATCCAAACCCCAGAGACAGGACGATAATACCACATAGTATTGTATAATACCGTATAGTGAGAGTTGGGAAAAAACCCCAGCGTGTGTCGAACCATCACACACATCAATACGGAGTCTAACTGCAAGCCACTACCCCAGTACTGCTAGCACTTTGTTTTTCATTTCAATTCAACATTTGATAAAATAATAACCGCCTAAGGAAGGGGAAATTATCAAACACAAAATGAAATTACTGGACGCGAATTTCAGATTGAAGGTAAACGTGAATGATGAACTTGAAATAAAATGTGAGGTCTGTTAGCTCTGTCGACATTTGTTTTCCAAGCATTATGAAAACGAGATACGGATTTGGCGGGGGTGGTCATCTTCAAATGAAGGACATTTTTATTCAAATCGTGTCAGATGTAACGTTTACCACTAGAGGGAGTGGTGGTATGATCAATGACCAAAGTGATTGCAGTGCTTTGTCTCCTAGTGTACAGATAATGTAGGTCGTCATTTTCATCATCAATCTCTCGTATTTTACGGAAGTAGAAAAAAAAATTGCCCTATGATTTCATTGACATATCAACTGATTAAATTCATTTCAATTAACAAATTATAATATTCAGTTTCTTTGTTTGCTTTTATATAATTTAGGAAGAAACATAGTCAACAATGTAGGTGAGGCAGGAAACCTTTGTCTGGTCTTAAAATATGGAGGAAATGGCAAGAGTAAGAGTTGTGAATAGAAATGCAATGTAATTCGTAAGAATATTTGATGAGGCGCTTCCATTACAACTGTATTTCCATTCTTTCAAACTGTCATCCACAATTGAGTGCACGGCCTTAGACGCTTCCTTATTTTCTGGACAAGTATCCAAAAGGCGCAATAGACAAGGCCCAACTATATCCGTGGCTCTATTTGTTCAAAAATTAATTTAAAAAAAAAAAATCTATTGAAATTGAATTGCTTTATGAGTTTTAGGATCCTGAACTTACTCGCAAAGATCAGCGACTGTGAAGTCCTCTTTCCTAATTGGTGCTCCATCTTTGAGTCGAAATTTTGGATTTTGGGAATTCTTTGTTAAATTCTCAAAACAATTTTCTCGTCGAACCTCCATTTGGTAATTTTCAAAGCAACTGGGCCCTCTCTTTGTAATGAAATCTAGTTATTAAAGGAATGGATTATTTTACTCACTTTGAGTCAGGATAGTTCCACAACTTCCCGACTAGGTAGGCTCATACTGTCAAAAAAGAGTGAAGTGTATAATTTTGCGTTTTACTTGTTTGGATTTTGGACAGTACGAGCTTACCTAGCGCGAAATGGTTGTAAACTTATGTTGGTTTTACAAATATATTATGTATATAATAATGAACAAACCAGTGACGCGTTTCCCTCCATTCTGACACACTTGACGACTAAATATTTCTCCAAATTCTATAATTTTGAGATCCAACTCCTTAGCAACGGAACAATGTTCAATTACATATTTTTGACCTCCTCGAACACATTCTTCAGCCTTTGGTCCAACCTCGCAATAGTGTTCCACTGCATCTTGGATTTGTTTCGTTTCATTCCCACGTAAAGTTTTTCCAGAAAATGCATCCTGGAACAGCTTCACTGTTGACTTAATTTTCTCCATTTGATTCTTCCCATCCATGATCATCACCTTCAAATATTTTTCTAGGAGTGGCGTCAGACATTCCTTCACTTTCTCGTTCTACAATAAACATACTTTTCCTTTTAAATCAATCCTTAAATGGCGGGAAATGGTTCGATTCCCCAGGCCTGTTACACCTCCTCAGCCAAACTTTTCCTGTATACTGAAATTTTTAGCTCGCATCCACAACAGGAGTTTTTTCCACTCTCGTTTTCATATATATCAGTAAAGTGCCCTAACTGAGTAGGGAAGTCGGGTGTGCCACGTGGATTCCTGAGAATGGTTGTTGCAGTGGAGTAATGTATTTGTCAAAATGAGGTGATTTCTGAACCCGCATAGCAGGGTTCTGAGCCTTTTATAGATAGGACTAGACGATGAGTCATTGATTGTCTCAGAATGTGTGATATCTGAATTCTACTGCAAATATGCTTACTTGTTCAGTCATGTCAATGTCTACACCCGTTTTATGACAATCAAGAATAAATGGAGTCCAAAGCTTGTCCATTTTCTCAGGTGCCCAAATATCCAAATCTGGCAAACTGTCTCCGTTAGTATTGAAGGCCATTAGACAAGGGATGAGTAAGGAAATGACCACCAATCCATATCCCGTATACATCTTGTAAGACTATGAAAATATAAGATCCAGAGTTCAGCAAGAAATTCGGATTAGTCGTTTTAACCTTGGCTCTACAGGCAGGGCCGTATGACAGTTAAGTCAAGCCACACGTAAATCAAAGAATTTAACACCAGGCCTAGGCCTATCTGGCCGGGTCATGTTTCTTATACCTACCTTCGTTTTTACCAATTTTCTGGTCGTGAAAAATTTCAAGATTTTCTACTCTCTTATTTTCTAAATTCCTACGGATATTTAGTGTTGTATAGATGTATCCAGATTTTTCTGGTTTAAATTATACAGGCTTCTAGTTTTTAATATGAATTTTCTAAATTTTTTGGGATATTTTCAATTCTATCTAATTTTTAAGGGGGGCTTGAGCGTTTTATTTCTAGATTTTCCTGGATCATTCAGGAAATTCTCAGCTGAATTTAGTTTTTTATAAATGTTATCAGTTTTTTCAACTTTTTCTAGACTTTTCTAGTTTTTCCTATACGTTGACCATTTTTTCAACACATTTCCTAGATATAACGTAATATTGAGTAAAATTATCGAGATACATGGCCCTCGAGCATTACGGGTTTAATTCTGTAACAAAATAGTGAAAATTATAGAAGGGATAATCTCGTACCTTATTTTCCGTCTCTATTAATTAAACTCTAATTATTTATCAACTCCACTTTCGGATCGAGAGGAGAAATGCAGACTGAAGATGAGCCAAGAATTCTATTCGCACGCAAACATACGCAATCGTTTTACTAGAACACATTAACGTTCTCCAAGTTGGTTGAAGGTCGATTTTTTTTGCACATTCCGTACGTGGTCGCCGGTCGGGTTGTGTCACACTGCCAATTCTGGAAATAGCTCACGTCAAAATGTTTACATCTTTCACATCTGGATCGTCTCGAACAAAGTCAAGACGACCAAGCACTACAACGACAACCTACGTTTATTATGTACCGGGTGTCCCATATGTCTTGGACACCTCGTATGTCAATAATTATTGTATGTCACGGTCACAAGTAATTTTAAAGACAAATTGAAAATACGTTCAGCGGACTTACACAGTGGAAATTAAAAATTAAATAACGGCATGCCCGTAACAAAAGAATTAATTCTATTTTTTGTTTACCACAGGTCTGCCGAACAACTTTTGTGAAGGTCCTACCCCAAAAACTATAACTATTTGGCCTGCTTTCCAAATTAATTAAAAAAAAATTGCCCTTGCAAAAACATTTTTGTACAATGTTGTATTCATAATTTTTAATAACACATGACATGACAGACACAAAATTAATTTAGTTTTTTGCAACAAATAAACAATTAAGTATTAAATTTTAAAACCAACCACCTGGAGTCAAGTACTGGATTAAAGTTTAAGTCTTTGGTGCACAGAGTGCAGGGAAGGGACAATTGGACGATTAATTAATTAAGATATACATTGTGCTCAGGTCAAAGTTCAAATGAGATTAGAATCCATTCAATATCAATATCAATTAAGTAGTAGTTGGAAGTGTAGGATCCGTATCGCCCCGACTTTTCTTCACATTTTCATTCGTGTCTCCGCCATGACTGCTGGTGCTGGTGTCGGGTGGGGCTGCAGTCGCTGTCGTGGCAGTAGAGGTCGTGACAGTGTTCCACCAACTAGACAAAGCACCTTTGGCCGTCGTCAAAGCCCCGCCCACTGCTTTTCCGGTTTGTCCGAATGCTTTCCCAGTACTCGTCACGGCTTGATTCAATCTCCGCCCACCTTCCGTGTTCTGCATTGTACTATTATTAAAAAAAATAAAAATCAGTCTACAATGTGGACGTAAGTTGACGGCCCATGATTATATGTACAGGGTGTCCCAGACAAAGCGTCGCAAATTTTGATAATTTACGTCTGATAAAATTCATAGAATTTATCAATAATTCCGACATGACTGTAACATAAACTCTTGTAACTACGCCATAATATGATCAAACAAAGGTGCACTTTCTCTGGAACACCCTGTATTAGGGGGCGGTGGAAATTGTCACAGTTACTTTCCTAACATTGTGGTCAGTTGACAATGGGCCACCCTGTGATTCCATTCATTCATACTATAATATCTACGTAAGAAAGTAGACGCTGAGGTTGCGTCTTATCTGGTTTTGCCTAAAACTATGTTTGTCATCAACAAGTGGATGTCGCCGAATTTTTTTCGATTCATACAGTCAAGACATTACGCAAGAATTTCTCAATTATCACATTAGTCAGACCGGATTAGTTCCGAGATTCCATTCAATATCGGTTTGGCACGTCCGGTAAGGATCAAATAGCGAATAATATGATCCTTAATTATTCCCCCCTATTTTTCCTGACTTTGCTGTCAAATCGTCAAATATCAGTGAATTCTACCACTACTGAATTCTCGCTCAAAAATTTTCCACCACATTTCGTCTGAAATGCTGACCTATTTTTCATTAAATGTACACCAAAAAAATGTACATTATATTGTACATGTTCCAGCCCATGTAGATATTCAGCCTGAATGCATTTAGACTAGATCGGTTGGAAGGGGCTAGGACAATTGCATTGCAGCGCACAGCGCACTGTCGTGCTAATTTCCCTGTCTGTTAATTAAATTGTCTACACGCAGTGGACGCTACGAGAAAGTTGATCTAAATTTCGGATAAAATAGGGTGGGCAACTGAATCACACAGAATATAAAAATAACGTTAAATACGGCAGAGAATCAATTAATGGTAGTTTGATTCGGAGATTTTGGTGGAAAAGTCAGGTAAAATAAAATACGGGGAGTTGAATAGAGTCCGAATAATATTGGTATTGACAAATGGCCAATGAGAATGAAGACTGCACACTTTTTTTCTATTATTTACAAAGAGAATGCTAAAGAGTGGAGGTGATATCTTCACACTCTTTCACAATTTATGTGGTTTTTTGAGAGAAAAAAACAAACTAATGATGGTTTAAACTGCACGTTCCTATTTTTTTTTTACTTTAACTTAACTTAAACCAGGCATTTTTAGAATAATCTCAATTTCATAAGTACATGTCTAAACTATATATCTGTAAAATATTCAAAAAATTAAACTTTCATACTAGAGATCCGGTTTAAATAAAAAAAATGTTGTTTAAACCAAACAAACTTTTTAAACCGCGATAAACTGTTCAAACCATAGAGTGAGAAATTTGAGATTGTTTCTGTTTTTCTCTAATCAAAGAGAAAAAAACTAGCTAAAATTCCTAACCCTATGGTTCAAACCAACATGAATCGGCTTAAACCAAAGGAAACCGATTTAAACCATAAAAATGTGGATTAAATTAACATCTTAACGGTTTCAATAGAAAAACTCGGTTTAAAGAGATCAAATTTATACACTAGTGTAGGTCATCTTAAACCAGTTTTTAAAAAAGTATCTTAAACCCTAGAAACAGGTATATTTGGCGTATATTTCTTTGAAAACAACAGCATCACCCAGCTTGACTTGAATTACGTAGTAATGTTGTACTTACTGCGCGAGCCTGATTTTCATGTCACTGACAGACATAGTACCCTCACAAGGATGTCCAGGACAAATACTATACACCCCAGGGGTGTCTCTCTTGTCTGAGTTAGCATAGTCATTCCATTCCCTCCAATTATGAGTATTTTGCCATGCTGATAAGAATTGTGAGTTGAATGACTCCCTGTAGAGTGTAGACAATAATCATAGCTGTTAATGTTTGGTTAAACTTTACATAGTTAGCTGTTGTAAACAAGCGGACCTGACTCGGTCACCTTCCTCTGTTTGACTCGTTCTCATGGAACACATGAGGTAATACTTGAACTGAGCTCGTATCCATTCATCCCCTCCTTCCCATCCAACTCCGTCCATGAAATTATCACCCTCAGATCTTCTCTCACTCTCTGACGTCACCTGTTTCACTAAATTCTCAGCGAAACGGAGGTCAGGGGTCGTCAGGGTCAACTGTCTTCTTAAGTTTGGGTCAAGAATCTCTATAGAACCATCTTCCATCTGTTCAAAAATATTTTACGGGAAGAAATAAGTTAAAGTCCTCTAAATTGCAAGGTGTTCGGAAAACTCGAAATCAAGTCCGGGGTTCGATTCCCACAGTCGTCATAATTTTAAATACGCTGTGCATTTTATTCTGGACTAAAAGTACGTCAAATTGACTTGAATGAAAACAAATATAGGGCAAAGTTGAAAAAAATACTGCATCAAGAGCACGGCAAAAGATCCCCTGTCAGATTTGGTTGAACTTTGGATATGTTATAGCCCTTGACTTGTTGAACAACTTTTGTGAAGGTCCCACCCCCAAAAGTCGCACCGTTTTGGGTATTGGCGCTAGAAATATATGTGGGGCATCTGCTACGCCCAGAGCGGATTCGGCGACGCACATACCCCAGTGTATTCCTAGCGCCCAAACTGTGCGACTTTTGAGGGTGGGACCTTCACAAAAGTTATTCAGCAGGTCAAGGGCTATAACATATCCAAAGTGCAACCAATTCTGACATGTGATAAAATAAAATAAATAAAAGCCGCCTTCCAAAATATTTTCATAATACGATTTGTCGTGCGCCAGCCTTACCTCAACAATGACATCCACCAAATCCTTTTTATGTTTAAATAAAATATTAGTAGCTCCGACGATAAAGCCACGGACACGTGAGTCCGACAACAGATCCATGTAGTGTAGAGACAGGTACGGGTGACACAGGTAACCCTACAAAAATAATCCAATTATCACCATGTCAAAGGTCAAGGTCAATTGGTCATTCATAATACTTGAATACTTACCTTGACGAAAAGAGATAAAGGTAGGCCAGCATCAGCCGGAGTCAATTGGACAGCTGTTAAGAAGTCTGGAATGTCCTCTGATTTAATATCACCGATGTCAACTGCTCCCTCTCCAACTTGGTAGGAGATGCTACCCTGCGTCGCTGAGATCAAACTGTTGTTACTACTGCTTCCGCTGAGTGGCGTTGGCGTCGGTTTTGAAATAGACTCCTCCTGTTTTTTTAGTTCATTAGCAGCGGCGATTTCGTCTTCCGGAGTTGTTGCGAGATCACTTGCAGTTTTTCTAAACGGATTGACAGTTCTTCGATTCGCCATCCCGTTAGAGGGAGACGCGGACGCGGATGCTGAAGACAGATTTTTAGCTCCCTCTTCTTGTGCATCATCTTCGTCTCGACTAAACTGTGGGACAATGGACATTGTCTTGGCCGTTTTGACACAAGCAGACTGGGTTAAACCAAACTCGAGAGTGGATGGGAGGAGGGACACGAGAGTCAGAAGGGCGGAGCAAAGGGGACCAACGGATGCTCCACGAAATAAAACTCTTTTCTCGAGGAGGAGGAGTTTGAAGAGTACTACGACTTGGTGGCGGAACAGGAAAACGAGTTCACGGGGTGAGAGACCTGCGGAAAAATTGAAATACA
Source organism: Protaphorura glebata (assembly GCA_034694305.1). Lineage (NCBI taxonomy): Eukaryota > Metazoa > Arthropoda > Collembola > Poduromorpha > Onychiuridae > Protaphorura > Protaphorura glebata. The sequence continues at coordinate 9,311 of JAQFYE010003652.1, forward strand.
TGTAGAATTATCAATCCTATGCGTTTTCCTTGTAAATCAAATATTGAAAATACACAACTCCATTTAAAAAAATGAAATCAATTCAATCCCATTGTAATAAAAATTAAATGCAGAATTTTCACTTTTAAGTACATTCCTAAATTCCTTGTAATACCAAGAAAAGTTCGCAATTACCTCCTTGAGCACTTTCCCTTGTAAAAATAAATATATATAAGACAAATCTAATTGTAAGAAACATTAAAATAAAAACTATACTCTTCCTTTGGCGAAAATATGGGAAATGAAATGTGTAAAATTATCAATCTTGAACACTTTCTTTGTAGAAATAAATAAAAATTATAGATAAGAGTGGAAATGTCTTACCAACAAAAGCTTCTGGAGTGTATAGTAAATCCGCCGTCAAACAAGCATTCAAATTATGAAACGCTTCTTCCAAAATTGAAACTTGATCAAAATCTCCTTCACGGAAATAAGCGGCCGTGATCAGTGACATTTTTACCTGAAAATAAAATTGAAATGGAAATAAGAAATAAATAGACATTATTTTTCAATAAACACATTATTTTTTAAATAAACACATTTGCCGTGATGTGGTGGTTGAAATCGAAGTGTATAATTGTCTGGTGGGTTGCTTTGCATCTGGCGATCTGGCCAAGAGATAGTACCCCTAGTAGTAAGAAAAATGCGAGTGAAGAATAATCCTCTATACAATAAATGGAATGGAAGTTGGAGGAATCGTCTTAAGCACAGATAAACAGATACCTGGGGCCAACCCATGTATATTTTTTTATTTCCTTCCGTAACCATTTTGTTCCACTACTAGGGGTACCTTCGTTAGGCCATGGCCAATGGAAAGAGTTGAGAATAAATTATACATAATTACATATATTTTTGAATGACGTCACATTTGACGTCATTTATTACCTGAATGTGACCGTACAGGGGAAATCTGCTGAGGACACAAACGGATTTCTGGACCGTACTTCGCGTCACGTCATCTGGTTTATTTATCAGTTTCTAAAAATTAGAACAACTAAATTAGATTTACGAAAACAATCTGTTGTCGTTTCTTTTAATAGTTATTATAATTCTCACATCAGAGTCCATTTGTTGATAGCAAGCGACCCCGAAGACAGTCTCATGTGGATTTTTCAGTGACGGTAAATGGAAGTAAACAGTGTCACGATCAAAATTATGAGCCCCGTCTGGCATGGCTAATGTTGGCAAGTGTTTCCAAGCACTTTTCTCCAATTCCGTCTCTAGGGGTGGAAATGTGTACTCCACCTATATAATTAATTATTTAGTTAATTTTATAATTAAAACTATGCAATAAGTGATCTTCACCAGTAGAGTATTGGTTCCATGTGGACTACTACAAAATGTACCCATCATAGTAGTAAAAAAAAGAGAGGAAAAAATTGCTCTTAAAGGAAGAGCATAAAATACAGAACCCAAATGATACCGTCATACTACAATGGACTTGGAGACACTTGACCTCTTAATTAATGACAAACTAATTTACCTGACACCCTTTCTTGTGATGAAATCCAATGACGAGGACATGGTAGACTGGGAAGTCAAGATTCATTTTCTCACCCTGCCCTCAAATCACCTTCAATCAACTGGTCACCAAATCTACAAAATTAAACATGAGCTTTTTTTAAAAACAAATTGTGAAAGTTTTCACTGTCAAAAGAAATCGTGAGTCATTCGTCATTCGTGCATGACGGATTGACGAACGTCCATGCATTTAAGTTAGAGGTCACTTACCTGTGACCCCAGTGATCCGTATAGCACGGTGGGATGAAAAATGTATATCTCAATGTTTTGGTAATAATAATAATAATAATACGCAGTAAAAAAAAATGTGCTCCTTGGCCTCACAGACTGTTGAAAAATATTCAAGCCAATTACAGACACATTCCGAATTTAAAACTTGGCGGAGTGTACGTCCCCATGACCATACGGGGCGAGTCATAAGAAAAGTTGTTCAATGGTTATTTGGCTCCATTAACTCTAGGAACAAGGTGGACGGTGTTTTTGGACTGCCATGTAATTATTTCGCGATGGCATCTGTTCTTCAATGACAGTGACGTCATACTAATGCTGCGTCTGCCCACATTCATTAGTCATTGGATTTTAAATTACTTCTCAATGCTCAACCAGAGATTTCTCTATAATGTTGTTTGAGTAATAGACAATAAGCCATCGTTTAACTCAGAATGTGGGATATCTGAATTCTGTCGTTGTGCAATTCATGATAGGTAGTAAATTCCGAACATTAACCCCATGTTTTCGGGGAATAATTGCTAGTTGACGTTTCTAGTTTTTATCGGGAATACGCCGTGCGTCGTATGACCCTTGACCCACGGTTGGGCAGACTCAATTTTGCCATACCAGCTCCATCTCTCAAATTTTTAGTATGGTCATATTCGGATTCTTCTACATCCGTTCTTCGAACATTATTGGCCACTTCCATTCCTTCTTGGCTCCCTAGTTGACCGAACCATCCAGTGGATTTATCCAGTAAGGAATTTTGATGATTGACAATAATGTTTGAAGGACGGGTGCTGAATAATCCGAATTTGATCTTATTAATGATTTGACAGATGGAGCTCATACGGCGAAATTTGGGTAGGCGCAACCAAAGGTCAACGGACACACCACGCACGGCGTCTACCCAATAAAAACTAGAAACGTTTAGCAAGTCGTGTGTTCTCTTTAGTTTGGATTTGTTTTTTCGAGTTTACTAATTCCAATTAATTTTCGATTTTACAGTTTGAACATTTTCTCATTTGGGAATTGCACAAAAGTAATACGATATTTCGGTATTTATATCAGGGAAATCTGACTAGTTTATAATTTCCAAGATGGCGGCGATTATTCAATTTTTTTTTAAATTGACACAAAGAAAATATAATTAATGTATCCATTGTGTTGTGCAACAATATTTATTTATAATACAAACTTAACCATTCGATGTTTCTGTAATTTTAATTGAATATCAATCCGAATATGGAATCAATTCTTCTACGATGTTATTTTCAATCTCATCCGACTCTGATATTCCATGTTTTTTCTGAATATGTGTGACCAAGTATCTCTTTAATTTGAAACCAGTCGAACATATTCGACAACTGAATTTATCTTTGTCTGTATGAGCTGTTTGAATGTGATCTTTCAAATTGGCTGGTTGTTGACACCCAAAATCACAATGTGGACATTTGAATTTAGACTCACGACGATGAACAGTCAAAACGTGATTCCTCCATGTCGTTGATGTTGACAATACTTTACCACACTCTTCACATTTCTTTGGTAACTTCTTTGTACGTTTTCTTCTTCTGACGCCGTCCGGATATTTTTCTAGAGTCTCAGGTTTTGGAATATGGAACACTTCATGGAACTTCATGTGTTCTTCCAATTCTTGGTAAAAATCAAACATCACGCCACAAGTTCCACAGATGAAACTTTTTTCTGTCATTAAAATAGTTTATTACAATTCTTTCTCATTCGGACGAATTCGGGCAAAAATCGGTACGTCCGAGTACTACCGAATGGACCCGAATATGTTCGAGTGCACCCGAGTACTGCCGGATCGCCCCGAATATACAGTAGTCATCTTAATTACCTTCATTAGCAACTTCCGAGGTGTCACTGTCAGGGGCATGAATTTGAACTTCACAGAAATTTGTTGTGGTAACGACCGCTGATGTACCTGCATTCTTGTCTGCTTCCTCATCGTTGGACTCGGACCCGGGTTCAATTCCTTCCAACAACATTTGATTCTCACTCACATCCTCATCCTCACTATGAAATAAAAATATTCAAACAAATTGATGGTTTTATCATAATTGCTTGGAAAGATAGAGTAAATTAAATGAACAAAACTTTGACTTACTGCTTATTGACCTCCGGCTCCATACAATTGACCTCACCAGTTTTTAAAAAAACTTGAGGCACTGAAATCACTGACTTAGTCCTGGTTTTTGTTACTGGAACGTGGACGTTCATATTTTCAGTCAATTTTGCACTTTCGGCCGCGTATCTTTTTCGTTTAGTTTGGACAATCGGTACAACAGATTCAGTCATCGGTTTATTTTCTGGTACGTATTTTAGTTCTAAACAAAAACCAAAGACAGAATTAATTTTACAAAAATTAAAAGGTGGGTCATTTATATTTGACGTGCAGTGTGCGGGTTTCTATATTCCCTGGGACCGCAATGTAGTATTAATTGGTAATTGTACTAATGCACTTGCTTTAAAGACCTATTTCTGCATTCGATTTTCTTCCTACTACTAGGGGTACCTGCTTTGTAATTTTAGAATTTTTGCATTCTTTTAACTTTAATTCAAATTATCAGCGAATTTTATCTTTTTATTTTTTTTTAAAAATAGTATTTAAAAACAAAGGGATTTTAGAAATGAACAGTCCTTAGAAATAAATGAGAAGTGGCTTTAAATTGGATAATTTCGAAAAAAATTATTACAAAAAGTGGGGTTAAATCGGATTATCCATCATAATAGCAAAATGGGGGTTTAAACTTGTACAATTAAATTAAAAATACGAAAAAATGGTGGATGTACGATATGTACGGCAAAGTTACATTTTTAAAAATAATATTTCAATTAAACTAAACAAAAATATGAATTGAATTAATAGAAAGAATTTATAATTAAACTTACGATTAACGATTTCCACTCTAAATCTTTGATTCTCTGTATTCGTCCAACTTGGATTTTTAGAATAAAGTTTACATCTTTCCTTCAACTGATGTCGAATCGTGTCTTTGGAGACGGACACTTCCATCTCTAATTGTCTGAGTTTTTCCAATTCATCCAACATTTCATTAATTTTCCAGATTTTATTCCGACATCTTGGACAGTAAATAATTTTCCCATATTTATTTACATCGTAAGTGATGGATGGGGTGAGGCCGAGGATTTGACACAAGGTCATGGAATGCTCCTCAGCGTCAGAGTAGTAGTGATTAGTGGATTTGGTTTCAGTACTGCATAAAAAACACTCCTTTGTTACGATTTCGGTTCCGGTCGCCATTCGCCATGGTGATTCAATTGTTGACCAACTCTTTTAATCTGCACTTAAACTCAGTTCAAAATTATAATTGGATTTTGGAATTTCCACTCCACACTCTACTGAGATTTACTAATCTAATTCTTGAAGTATTTTCAAATTTTACGAATACTTTTCGTAAAATGTGAAAATTGTGAAAATTTAAATATTGGACGGGAGAACGACACGGAATCTGCAGCGTGGAAATACAAAAGACTGAACTGCATAAATTCTCAACTTGTCCCAGTAAGCTGTTCTGTGTTAGGAATCTCATCCTTGGTCGTGTCAGTGAGATACACAGGGTGTACCAGAATGATGTAGCCAACTAAATTTTGATATAACTTTTGGGAATATAATAAATGCACTATAAAAAATCCAAAACGCACTGTAAATAATTCCAAAACCCACTGTAAATAATCCAAA
>JAQFYE010003653.1:0-14805 GCA_034694305.1 Protaphorura glebata
TGGGGACTTTTAACACGGGGTAGCATGGGATTTCCATGCTCTCCTATGTTGGGGACTTGGAAAAATTCTCAACAGGGGTAACATAGGATTTCAATGCTCTCCTATGTTGCGGACTTTGAAAATTTTTCAACACGGGATAGCATGGGGTTTCCATGCTCTTCTATGTTGGGGACTTGAAACAAATTTCAATATGGGGTAGCATAGGATTTCAATGCTCTCGCATGTTGGGGGCTTGAAAAAATTTTCAACACAGGGTAGCATAGGATTTTAATGCTCTTCTATGTTGGGGACTTAGAAAATTTAGGGAAATTCTCAGGAAACCGTTAATTATTATTTTTATTTCCACAGTTGAAATCTTTAAATCAAACAAAGCACTTTGGATGAATCCAGACGGAACAATTTTATTTTACGCGTCATTCAATGACACAGAAGTCGGTGAAGTTTTCTACCCATGGTATGGGGAAAATTCACCATATTCGCAACTCCGGAAATGGAGGTATCCTAAGGTAGCTCAAAATGTTGACCAAAATAGTTGATGGTGAGGTCGAAAAATTTGAGCAAGCGATTTATAATTTTCCAGGCGGGGACAACAAATCCTGAAGTGAGCCTCTGGGCTGTAAGTCTCAACTCGAGCCACAGAAATGGATTCGGTCAGACTCAATTCCAAATGCCAGATGGAATACACTCACGGTAGGTGGCGTGAACATGCGGTCCCAGATTCTGAGTTGCAAAATAATGGCATAATTTCCCTAATGCAGAGATCACTACGTGTCAAGCGTTGAATGGATTGATAATTATCAACTTTCCATAATCTGGATGAATCGGGAGCAAAATATAGCACAATATTTTGTGTGTCAAGCATCCACGCTGACCTGCGAAAAGGTTAGTCATTTAGAATTAGCTTTTATTCAAATAATGGGTTAATATGTCCCACTGTGGTGCAACTGTGCCAGGTGCGGGCTAATTTGCCTAGCCTTTGTCCGAATGTGAAAAATTGTCGGCTAAATTGCCCCACTTTGGTACAACTGTGCCAATTTTGGGTTAATTTGCCACAATTTGAGGCGACAGTGCAAAATTTTGGGCTAATTTACCCCGCTTTGGTGAGACTGTGCACAATTGTGGGCTAATTTGCTCCACTTTGGTACAACTGTGAGCTAATTTGCCCCACCTTGTTGTAAATTTGCAAAACTGTGCGCTAATTTGCCCCACTTGGTGCAACGGTGCCAATTTTGGGCTTTTTTGTCCCACTTTGGTGCAACTGTGCCAATTTTGGGCTTTTTTGGCGCACTTTGGTGCGACTGTGCAAAATTGTGGGCTAATTTGCCCAAATTTGGTGCAACTGTGCAAAATTGTGGGCTAACATGCCCCACTTTCGTGCAATTCTGCAAATATTGGGGCTAATTTGTCCCAATTTGGTGCGACCGCGCAAAATTGTGGGCTAATTCGACTCACTTTGGTGCAAGGTAGTCAATTTTGGGGCAATATGGTACACTTGCACAATAATTGGGCAAATTAGCCCAATTATACCAAATAAAGTGGTGTTAACAATGCTCTGGACTCACAAATAGACTTACACATTGAAAGCGAGTGGGAAAGGTTGGTTGGATTTTCCACAAGCGCCGTTTTATTCGTGGAATGGGTCCAGTTGTTTGGTCCGAATTCCATGGCGGGATGGAGACAAGGGTTTCTTCCACCACATCATTTGGCTTCATATCCAGAGTGGAAAAGAAATCCCTCTCACACGTGGAACCCTTGAAGTGACACAAATCTCAGCTTGGGACCAATTCAATCACTTCATGTAAGTCAACTCACACAAACTTTCAAGTCAACTCTTTTTCTCCACAGAAATCGTTTACAGTGTGTCCCAAGTACAAGGGTGTTTCTATAACTCTTGGACTATTTTGAAATTGGCGCGTTGCAAAATCAAGTAAATATATGTTGACGTCATTGAAAAAAAGATGTTAAAAAATCCAAAAAAAATACCTAAGTTCAATATTTCATAAAATAAATAAAATTCAAAATCAAAAAAGATTAATATTTCAAAAAAATCGAAATTTAGAAAAAAGATTTTGTAAGAAACAATTTGGATTTCCTGTCAAATTTTGAATTTCATTTTTGGAATAATTTCCTCGGAATTTTGATTTTCTTTGAACTTTTTAATCTTTTTTAGATTTTGAATGTTTTGTTATTTTGAGAAATGTTGAACTTAATTTTTTTCGGCTTTTGTAACATTTTTTCTGCACTGAAGTTAACAAATATTTCATTGAGTTTGCGACGCGCCAATTGCAAAGTAGTCTAAGAGATATGAAATACCTTGCACATGACTGAATTTTGTCTGTGCAATTTCTTCTTGTTTCAAATTTATTAAGCGCAGTTATGAGAAACTGGATACATATGCCATCTAGGCTGAGTCCTGGCCACAGTTTTTTCCTATTTGGAGGAGTAATGGAACGCCGAGTCATTATCCGTTAACGTAAAAGTTATGAGCCACCCTGTAGTGTACCTACTTACTAGACTTACTACCTAGAAAGTTCTTATCACCCGCCCAAGCGATAACTTCATCTTAAAAGGGAATGAAAGGAAAAGATTGACATTGATGGTTCCCAGCATCCCAGCTAAGATTTAAACTCACGAGGGAACCACCCGAGGTCATAATCACCGATTCGGCCACAAAAATTCATAAAGTTTGCCGTTCCTATAACTTTGATATTGGGGGAATTTCCATGGGTTGACTTTTTTTTTTCCAAAAAAAAACTTGTTTGTTATTTTGTGACAAGAGCTTAAAAATACTTGGGCATAATCAGTTTGGCCATGCTAACAACTGTATAAACTTTTGTAGCCGAATTTGTGATTAGTACGTTTTGAATTTCCCTCGTCAGTCAGAAGTTCAATCAGACTTCTCACTTGCCGTGCCGACATGGTCTTTTGTGGTATTCAAGTAAAAAAGTCATTTCATGGATTTCTTAGGACCAACTTTAAGTTGAAAAGAAAACTGTTATCGATAATCGGACTAGAGTCCCGGACCTGCACATCCGTTCGTGTTGAACCAAACATTTAAGCTCTTACTTAAGTGGTATAGGTTCTCATTCAAAAATATTTTATTTTGACCTAAAAGCCGTCTTACGTATCACGCCGTTTCACTTGAGCAAACGTTATGTTTCCAATTTTGATGCCAATTTCCCCCATCCTTTAACTACACGGACATATGACCCAGAAGCCACGCCCATAAATGTCAGATACAGCAAATTAGCACTACTTCTGTGGTTTGTTCCAGATATTTCATCGCCGTCCCACAAGAGAAGCCCGGGGAGAGACATCTGTACCGTGCGACGGAAAACTCGTCAAATTCATCCATGGTGGTCACTCCCGTATGTCTGACTTGCCCCCCACCGCCCCCAGATGACCTTGAAGATGTCACTGACGAAGAGGACACTCCGCGTCCAACACCTTGTCTCTACAACCAAGTCACGTTCAGTTCGACCAACACATTATTCATCAAGGTATAAGCATGAAATGGAAAGTAACCCAATCTCCACTGCGAACAATTTGACATAAACTATTTTAATTAATATATTGCATTTGTTTTCCTTATCGTTCATGAAGGACTGTCTGGGGCCAGGATTCCCGACGGCCACCTTGCATGGAGTACCGGATGGAACCCCTCTCTTTCTTCTCAGCGACAATGCTGCCCTCAATGACGAGGTCATCAATTTGGGTTTACCCCTTGTCAAAAATATTGTAGTCAAGGTGTCAGACGGTCACGAAGTTTCTGTCAGATTATTCCTTCCGCCAGGACTTCGAGAAAGTGAGGAATTCAAATTCCCGCTCATCCTTCACATGTGAGTCCAACCAAAGACTACAGGGTGTTTCGTCATTATATGACCATTTATCGTACAACGTGTTTCACAATTAAAGAGTATTTATTCTACAGGGTGTTTTGTAAGTATATCACCTTTTATTCTAGAGGGTATACCATAATTGTATGGTCATTTATTCTGCGGGGTGCTTCATAATTATATGACCATTTATTCTGTGATTTGAAAATTATTTAAGCATCTATTCTATAGGGCGTGTCACACTTATGTGGCCATTCATTGTACAGGGTGTTTCATAATGACATTTTTTTAAATTAATTGTAACAGGGCCGGAGCTCCAGGGACGCAGTTGGTGTCTGAAGAATTTCGTCTATCATGGGCGTCATACCTGACGAGCCAAAAGAATTTTATAGTGGCTGAGATTGACGGCAGAGGGACAGGTTATACTGGAGAACTTGTTCGCCACGCCGTCTACCAGCGTTTGGGTGCGCTAGAAGTCGCAGATCAGTTGGAGGTCGTCCAGTAAGTCTGCGTAATTTATTGTAAAAAATATTAGACAACATCTGTACAAGGTAAGCTCATACTGAAGGAAACTTGTTTCGACAGTATGATCTTACCTTCTAAGAAAGCCTTATGGAGTTACCCTGATTTAATTCTTACCTTTTGAATAGATACTTGAAAAGCACTTATCCATTCATTGATGAAGATAACACGGGAGTTTGGGGATGGGGGTATGGCGGTTACTTAACGCTTTTGGCCCTCGCAGAGGACACTTCCAGGCTATTCCATTGTGCCATTGCGGTCTCTCCTATCACCAAGTGGGAATTTTATGGTAAGCAATCAATCTGTCTCAAGTTACCCCACAATCTAATTTTTTTGACCTTGCCGAATTTTTAGACACAGTGTATACGGAGCGGTATTTAGGTTTACCGAACTTGACGGAAAACTTCCGAGGGTACGAAGAAGGTGACGTCGTACGATTGGTGAAAAAATTGGACGGAAGGAAATTTTTGATTATTCATGGGACAGCTGATGAGAAAGTTCATTATCAACACACTTTGCATTTATCTAAGGCTCTGATTAAGGAAGGCGTGCCGTTCACGGAGCAGGCAAGCAAAATTTTAACAAATTAATTCTCCAAAGCGTCCCATGGTTTCAAAACGTACCCACCAGCGCCACCTAGACATTTGTAGTTCAACTACCAGAGCAGTGTTTGCCATTGGCGCCGCACCACGTCCCATAACTAAACTTTTGTTATAATATATGTATAGGTATATCCCGATGAGGGTCACGAGTACGCGGGGGTCACGGCGCATTTATACAATGCCATCGAAGATTTCTTTGAGTTAACATTTGGTGAACCAGACTGGGATGAATACGAGAAAGCTAATTTCCTCGGTGTCGTCAGGGGTTGAGTCATCCAAGATATCGGATTAAAGGTATCGGGTTCGAATCCCGGTAGAGTCATCAATAAAATGTGTCCATTCCCAGATTTGTGCCAGATTTTTGGATTATCACGAATGGTCAAATTAATGAAAACTGTGATATGATATCATTGATTTTTGAATAAAATATGCTTATCTATGGTTATTTGGAAGTTGCCAGATGAATTCATGCAAATGTGCTCATTTCTACTCCGAATATTCGAAGAAACGGTTACATAATAGGACGTAAGCAAATCAGTTCGTCCACAATATTTACAGAAGTAAGTACGTAATCACTATTCTAAAATACATTCATTTGAACCGAATTGAGATTCCTGAGAAATATTTATAATGTCATTTGGATTCTTCAAAATAGTCAATAACACAATTAAGTCCGGAATCAAAACAGATGTCACTCACAAATAAACCTTGTCAATGGTAAATGATCATGGGTTGATGTGACGAGTAGCACACGTATTACGCAAATGATGTATTTCAAACTATATTTTCGTGGTTTAAACGCATCTGCTTTTGTATTTGAATTGTTAATAAGAGTCAATAAAGCTTCCACATATTGAAAAGAAAATTTCAAATGAAAATATAATATTTGTATTAATTTTATTCAATTTCCGGCGGAAAAAATTAACTGTAGAACTGGATGGATTTTTTCATATAAATATGTCGCGCTTTCCATATATGTCATCATTCAACCATTTCTCACTTCGACCTAACCAGCCAAATCAAAATAATATAAAAAGTATGAAATCTTCAGTCAAGTTCTTAATATTTCTCGTAAGACGTCTAAAATACTAAATTGTAAAATATTATATTTACTTTCAGAGACTGTTCAAACGTCAGTATAAAGATGAAGTCAACAATCGTGGTACTCTTAGCAGCATTTGTGGTTTTGGCTGTTCAGATGCAAGAGAGCAATGTGAGTGGTAATCCAGCCCCTCAATTTCTAGGAATAAATTGGGGACAAGTGAATGTCGGGTGCACCGTGGCTTGTGCAAATTACAACTATTGTGCAATTCGAGGCAGACGTGACTGCAAACCCCCGTCAAGATGTGATTGCAGCCAGTTTGCCGGTTAAATCCACCACGGCTCAGATTTCTTGACCATTATAGTTATCTTCATTTTATGCACACAATTTAACAAATTTTGTAAAATAACGACTTACAATTCGGATATTGCGAGTAAAGTAAAATGGAAGCTCAATATATTTGTCAACCAAAAATCATACGAGCTCTCAAAAATTAATAAAGTCCATATACAGAAATTGCTAAGAATTTCGACGGTACTATGCGTATTTTGCGCAAGCCGCAATCGAAACCATCAACGACATCTGCTATATACGCAGTACTTCTACTCACAGATGAGCGTTAAAATTCCACAGACGGGTTGGTATCGTTGTTCTGAACAATGTTTGTGACGGACTTAAACCGATAAATATTTTGGCGACAATTAAAGATCAGACGTGGTTTTATCTCGACGTTGAATTCCTTCTGGTGTTCGGATATTAGATTTAAATGGACGTATTCATGGCTATCGTATTTGAAGGGTTATTCGGCACTCTAGTGTCGGGTTCAATCATGAGCATTGTCATGATTCACTCAAATTGCGTATTCTTGTGGTTGAGGAAACATAGAGCTCAGTACTACTACTAACCCATACCAATAATTTCGTACATCCAAAAGTGTTATGCTCTCTACAGTAATTGCTCTCGACAATAATCTCCTTGAATAATTGAATTCCCTTGATATTTGTCATCCCACGATTATGTATATCGCAAAATTAGACGCATCTCGTGCATTCTCAACTTCCCTCATTCAACCAGTATCATACTGCACATTCGGCTGGATTCACTGAGTGGAACAACTTACTTACGAGGTGACCGATATCTCAAAGTCAGTGACCCTTGAAGGTCACTGGAGGTGACATTTCGGGTCCGATCCTTCACAAAAAGTTAAGGGCAACAACATCAAAAGTTGAGCCAATTCTAACATGCAAAATTTTTGGTGCCCTATGTGCGTTGTCATTTTTGCCATGTGCGCAGGGTGCAATCCCCATGCTTCGTTTACCCAATCGGCTTCGGTTCCGAACCGAAACCGAACCGAACCGAAACTTTTCGGTTCTCAAAAATGTGAACCGAACCGAACCGAACCGATAAAAACCTAACCGACCCGGAATAAACCGAATCGATTGTAGCCCTAGTCTACGTAAGCTCCGAGTAGTAGTTAGAGTTGGGTTTTACTAACAAAGTGATAATTATGGGTGAATACCGGTAAATAAATAAAAATCCTTTGTAATATCAGTAATTATGGGCCAATTTAAGTATACAAAAATAACAGCTTTGACTCTTTCATATACCATTTTCTGTTTTATACCAGGTAGTTGTCATATTACCGGTAGCTACACGTAATTACCCGGTAATTACGAACCCCACAACCGTAGGAAATAGCATTTCCCTTCGCTTAGAGTCAGAATAAATTACAGAATTTATAATTAAATTGCCTATTGCGCCTCGCGAGTTTCTATCTCTCGTTTGATGGTAACCGGACTTTACTTCTTGTTCGATCGTTCAAGCTTCTGTTTTATGTCTTGTGAGTCAGGAGCCGAATGTATCGTTCTAACCCCCGATGACTGACATAGTGTGATGGTTGTTTGCGTGGGTATTCCCGAAGAAGCGTCACACCCACCAGATGATTCCCTCCAGTCCAACGTGATACTTAAATAAGACGTCCCCGGTTATACTTGACAAATTTCTTCCGGCCAAAGGAAAATATTTAGTGCCTATAAAAACTCATGAGCTTTTAATTGTGCCATGACGAATTCAGTAAATCCAAAATGTCAAATATGCGAATTATTTGATCTCGAAGATACTCGGCAACTGGATAACAAGAATTTTATATTAATTGAGATGCAGCTTGAAATGGTACAAGTTTGAGATCGGAAATCGTGGGACGACTTGGTTGACAACCTTCAGGACGCATCAACTTCTACACAATATTCAAGCGGAATTATGGATTTGTTACTGCCACTCACTCTCACCATGTCCGAGTAGGGTTCGCAATCCGACGGATCGGATCGGATCGGATCAGAAATCGAATCCGATCCGTTCGGATCGTAGAACCTTGGATCGGATCGGATTCAGAGGTTAATCCGATCCGATCCGAAAAAATCCGTCAGATTCGGATCGGATCGGACTAAAATCTGAAATCCAAACAAAATGCATTAAGTGGCATCTGACCAAATACTATGGGGAATTCCCCCGTCCGATTGACCCCATACTTTGCACAGACCTTGTCTGTGACCTCATGAACGGTGTTTGAATGGGCACCGAGTCCACAAAAACTCATGGGTCACTCATGGCTACAGGCCAGCAAAGGTCAACCGTGCTAACATGGGCACCAAGCCCAAAACAACTAAAACTCTGCACAGAGCAGTCCATGAAGTCCGAAAAAATGTTTAAATGGGTTTCGGACCCGAGAATTTCATGTATCATCGTTAGTGGTCACCGAAAATTACTAGTGGGGTAGAATGGGTGACCTCCAGTGGTGACCCTTTCATTTTTGCAGCCCTGATTAAACAATGTTCATGACAAGCTCTATGCAAAATATTATGTTCATTGTATGGTATGGATTCCTCCAGTATATGTCCCGATGTCCTACCAAATTAGAAATTATGTTTTCCAAAAACAGATGTTTAGGGAAAGGTTCCCATACACTAAAAATCAGTCAATCCAAGGAATTAAATTTTTATTAAAAAAAATCCAATCCGATCCGAAATCCGACGGAATTTTTGGATTTTAATCCGACGGATTACAGCTAAAATCCGCTCCGTCGGATTTCGGATCGGATCGGATTGCATCGGACCGGATTGCGAACCCCATGTCCGAGTCATGGCGTGTCCTTCAAGGATATTCCATTTTGAATCCATATTGCGTGTTGGACATAAGTGCTCTCATTGACCTTGCATGTGGTTTCTGCTTCACTTACCTTTTCACAAATGCGATCGTGAGTAAACTCTTTTAAATATATCGAAACACCAAATTATTCGCACAGTCCGTCAGAGACCGATCCGGATGTGTCTTTAGTGCCAAGGGAAGGAACCTTGACCTAATGTACGACTGTTTGATTTCATGAAATAAACTCAAATCGTAAGCTCATAAAATAAGAAAAATGTTCAATCAATACACAAATAGCTGTACAGCTATTTGTGTATGCTAAAAGGCTTCGTGTTTTTATGTGAACGTGGTGAAGACTGTAAATAAATGGGTGAGTTGAGACAATACTACTTCCAATTTTCTGGCTCCTCACAAAGCCTTTTATTTAAAAGAGAAAAGTAAAGTCAAACATAGAACGACAAGTACATATTACTGTACCCTGGTGCAAAGTACAAGGTTCGCAGCAACTACTTGGACCGCTCTGAAAAATACAACTGAATGACAAAATGTGAGTTGCTAAAAAAATAGGATTTAGCGGACCTCCTCGCGTCAATTCAGAATTTCAACTGAAATACAACCTAAAGAAAAGAATAAGGGAAATGAATATATACCCATGAGTCGGACGTTCAAGCGGACTTCGAACACACACACAGACTCACAGGCAAAGGCAAAGAAAAGTATACGAATGGATGGAGTGGAACTCCATCCTAAAGAAAAAACAGGGAAATACATGTAACAGCATGTAAAGGGGCGGTCGCTTAGACACACACCTAATAAACATGTTCCTAGAAAGGAATGTAAGACACAGAATACAATGAACAGGAAATAACAACGAAATCCTAGCCACAAATCTATGACATAATTGAATTAGTACGGAGACACACGTCTCCACCGACCAAATAATATTCAACAAAATGTGGAGGATTTATTTTATGAAAACGGCTGGAATTTCCTCCTGAATTCCCGAACAACGACAGATCAGTCCATCATTGAGTTTAGGAGCGGGACCTTTCAAATTCAATGACTCGGCATTCCTCATCATCACAGACGTTGTTTTCACTACAGTCATCAACTAGGCTCTTAACTTGGCATTGAAACCGTCATGTTGCGGAACAGGATCCATACATACGTCTGATAATGATGAAAAATAGTTCAATGTCAATACTAAAATATAAAATTAGCACAACATATTTACACTGAGACATCCGTCAGACCCATTTCACGAGAAATTCAGTCCCATGCGGCATCAAAGAACGTATTCATTTGCACTCCAAATATTCGAACGAGTACTTGCATAGCAATTGAAAGTAAGCGATTCAGCTCCACAATATTTACAGAAGGAAGTACGTATTCGCATTTATGAAATATTTTTATTAACTGAATTGAAATTTCTGAGAAATATTTATGTTACCATTTGAATTCATAGAAATTAGAAATCAACGGACTACAAGGTTAGAACTATGAACGTGAGAAACGTCCCAAGTAATGTTGCCTATGTAAATAATCAAAAGTGGATGTGAGGATTTGCACCTGTATTACGCAAATGCCTGATTTGAATAAATATTTCAGTGGTTTCGACGGATCTGCTTTTTGAAAATGTAACTCAAGTTCCGGCGAAAAAATTAACAAAGGAACTTGATGGATTTTTTTCATATAAATATGTCGCGCTTTTCAGATATGTCATCATTCAACCATTTCTCACTTCGACCTAAACCAGCCAAATCAAAATAATATAAAAAGTATGAAATCTTCAATCAAGTTCTTAATATTTCTCGTAAGACGTCTAAAATTCTAAATTGTAAAATATTATATTTACTTTCAGAAACTGTTCAAACGTCAGTAGAAAGATGAAGTCAACAATCGTGGTACTCTTAGCAGCATTTGTGGTCTTGGCTGTTCAGATGCAAGAGAGCAATGTGATTGGCAATCCAGCCCCTCAATTTCTTGGAATAAATTTTGGACAACCGATTATCCCGTGCACCGTGTCTTGTGCATTTTTCAACTATTGTCAAATTCGTGGCAGACGAGACTGCCAGCGCCCGTCAAGATGCGATTGCAGCCACCTGTTGTTATTCGGTTTGCCGGTTAATTCCACGACGGCTCAGATTTCGTAGCCAACTTAGTTATATCTTCACTTTATGCACACTCTATCTACCAAATATGTAAAATAACCACTGATTGAATGCGAATAAAGTGGCCTTAAAGCTCAACATATATGTCAATCAAAAATCATTCAAGATCTCAAGAATGAGTTAGAAGCAGATACAGAAATTGGTAAGAATTACGACGATATTATGAATATTTTGCTGCTATTGAATCTTCCAACGACATCTGCAATGTACGATATACGCAGTGCCGGGCCAACACTGGCCTCAGGTGGAGAGAGTCTCCAGGGCCGGGACGTTCTGGGGCCGGGACCTAAAAGCGAACAATTTTTTTAAGAATTTAATTACACTATATCACTAGCACAGTTTGAGAGGCATTGATTATGCACACAGTCACGGGACAACTCGATCGCGTACAAATAGAATTAGTATTGGTGGGATCGTCTTTCTGCCAGACCACCTCTTTTCCAAGCGCGTAGAAATTGGACCAAATTCAAATTGAAACATGGTATTAATTTATTGTCTCACTTTGCCGAAAATCTTTTTAATGCGCGTCAATATCAAGAAAAAAATGTAAAATGGACCGTCGAAAGGTTCTTGAGTCTCAGAAACCAATAACCGCAAAAGAGTTAAGTGGAAGGTCAAAACGGGTCAGGTCTGGCCAAATCAAGGAGGATTATAAGAAACGTTGTGTTGATGAGTGCGCATAACGTTTATTTTGGAGGTTTTTATTTTATTTTATTTTTACGCACGGGTGGTTATGGTGCGTTCGACGCACATCAAACGATTAAATAAGAAACTAGCCAGCAAGTCTAAAAAGTTCTTTAACGGATTCCACCAAGCGCCAAATCAAACCTCGAATGTATTGAATGTTCCTGAGTCGTATTACAAAGAGCAATAAACGCTTTACGAATTGCATTACCATGTATTGTGCAAGACCAATTTTTTCACGAACGAACTGTACTAAATGTCCGATTATTCATCATGGTGCTCATTGCGTAGTACATAAAATCATTGTGAAATGCCGATAAGGTTTGAAAAAAACAAAGGCCCCGGATATTTAAAATTTGCCAGGGGCGGGACGACTCTTGGCCCGGCACTGGATATACGCAATACCGGATCTCACAGATGCGCCTTAAAATTCCACACACGGGTTGGTATGTTCAAATCATTGTTCGTCAAGTAGTTAAGCTGCAAAAAACCTCAGTGGCCATTAGAGGCCAGACAACCTTTTAGCTTGACGTTAAATTGAATTTGGTGTTCGCATATTTGATAAAAATGGAAGCATTCGTAGCGTTCGCATTTGGTGTGTTATTCGGCACTCTGATATCCGGATCTATCCTGAGTACTGTTGATATCCTAAAATTGCGGATTCTTGTGGTTGAGGAAACTTCGAGCCCGGTAGTACTTGTTTCAATTGTAAACGATGCAGTTGCCTTTCTACTTATTGTGCTACTATGCCTATCCATTACCTATACCAGAAATTGCGTACGTCCAATAAATCTTTTGTTCCTGACAATGATTTTATTAAAAAATAGAATTCCCTTGATAATTTTCATCAAACAATTTTTATCGTAAAATTATACGCATCATGTCTCAACTCGCGTCATTCGACCAGGATCATACTACCTACGACCAGACTCTCCAATATTTCAATTCTACATTTCGTCTATGCCAGGACGATACGAACAAAATGATAGGGGAAGCCAGAAATTACGTAAAGCAATTAACTTGGTACTCACTGGTAATTTAAATACCTGTGACAGTAGCCAGAGTTGGTTTTTGTTACGAAAGTGGTAAGTAACAGGAAATACCAGTTTTTCTATGGTTATTTAGACCTCGCCAGTTCAATTCTTCTGTATGTGCGAAGTTTGCGACATAATGTCTGTTCCAGGTTGACCTAAACAACTATCTGTGAATGCGAAAAATGATCTCAGGTTAATCAGCTTCCTTCTGAGATAATGTTTCTATTTCTTCACTTACGAATTATTTTAATTGTCTCCCGAAGTTAGACGTGGAACTTTAATTGTGCGAGCAAAATGAACGAAGTGAACGAATCGAAGCTCTTTATGTTTGACTTGACCGCATTATGCGATGTTCGCGATGTAACGCTGTGGTCACCATTGTCGATAACAATTTTTGTCAATCTCAGTCCCCATGGTAGCATTTGTCGTGTTATATCGTTATGTCAGAAATTCTAAGAAGCAGATTCAGGGGTTCAGAGTTCCGTTCAAAACACACGCAATTCAAACGCTAATAAAAAAAGCCTAAAGTGAGATGGAAATAGAGATGGATTGAAAGATAGGACGTCTAACTAAACAACGAGTTTTATTAATTCCGATTCCGAAAAGGAAGAACGTTTAAGAAGTAATTGAGAAGGACGAGGTATAAGGAACAGGAACAATGCGAACAGTATCAAAAATTCTATTTTTGATACCCAGAATATGCAGATTTTCATTCTTTTCGCATTTATCTATCGGGAAAATAGTTATCAACAAAATGGGTGGAGTCGACGGAGAAAAATGAGACGAGGGAAAGGGAGGCATTGCAAGAGGAAGGATGAACCCGTACGAAAAATTACTTCAATAGCCTCTCGCGTAAAATATCTTTAGCTTGAAAATTTTTCCAGCTCTGCAGGTCAAATATTAACATGATTTTGGATGACTAATTTCCATTAATAAATATCCGCAAGGGTCGAGTTTCGAGCAGAGTTCGAAATGCTCCAACATTCCGTCAAATCCGTCTAGAATTAAGTTGATTTCACTGAATGAAGAGTTGGATTTGCTAGGATGTAATCGTCTCGGATATTCAATTTAAATCGACTAAATTGATGATTAACCTATTCGAAATATAGTAGTACATAATAATGGTGTAGGGGAGAGTGGGGTCGGTTGGAACATGGGGCGATTGGAACACTTGTCCGCATTCAGAGCCTAGTCATCAAAACAACGTGGGAATTTTTTTAATAGACTCACCTTTCCATTCTTCAAAATATCCCTAAGAATCCAAAAATTCACTGCCAATAATTCAGTCGTTAAAAAATAAAAACGAAATTTGGGGGGTCCAAGTAAACTTTTAATGTCCATTCAAAAATCGCCTGAGGGCCACAATTTGGTGAATGAAGGGAAACTTTTTTCATGTTCTGTTAAACTTGCCATTAGGCTATCCCTCACAGCAAGGTTTTTTAAATTATGAATTGTTGCCATGACCACAGAACTGTTTCAAATGCGTTAGGCCGTATGGGGTCAATTGTAACAGCAATTATGGGGGCGGTTGGAACACCAATTATATTCTTGTTTATTTGATTTTATCCACTCAATTTTAGAAAATTTCGACAGAGATGACTCGCAACAGAATCCGAACATCAAGGGTTATCGCAAGCCGAATTTGAATCCGCGGCTAATTTAGTTATTTTATGGAGGGCGGAGCATTCGTTCAGTTGCTAAAGATCTTAAAATGTCTCATGTGTCTTTCAGTCGACTTTGCAATAAACTAAATGACCCAAATCTGTCACT
>JAQFYE010003654.1:0-14804 GCA_034694305.1 Protaphorura glebata
TAAAATATCGATTTTGACCCCCCTATTTCAAAATTGGATACTGCTTTGGGCCTGAGAAATTATGGTCACCCTACTTATAATAACATCATAACGTTCAGTGTAACAGACTGAGGGGTATCCGCTCAAAAATACCTTACGATTAGTATTGCGATTTCTCAGCTCAAAATTAAAATATTTATGACTTCTCAAAATAAATTTTGTATAATAAACAAAGCTCAACCCACCATGCATAGAAGCTGACAGAATTAATTGCTGGTTAACCGACCGGTTGACCATCAGGTATTTTGAAACTCTGTTGAAATGGGTTCGTAAAGTTATATCTAAGCTTTTTTTATTAACGAGTTCTAATGAAAGTTTTTTTAAGTACTGCAAGTACCTGCAGTGGGCCAAATTAAAACGCTCCCAACTCCCTAGGAAGATGCATAATTAGATTTAAGAGAGACCATAAACCATAATGGCGAATCTCAATTAATGTGAGTTCTTGTTATGACACAAACCTATAATATTTTTAACACGTTTTAGTCTGACAACCACAAAGAGCTTGAGACTGCTCTGGACAATGCCTTCGAGGCTGGTTATCGACATTTTGACACGGCTTATGGTTATCAGAACGAAGATGTTCTTGGGAGAGCCATTAAGAAATGGTTAGCCAGTGGAAAAGTTAAGAGAGAGGAACTGTTCATTGTGACAAAGGTAATTAATTAATTTTAAATTGACATTGTAGGTAATTTAAATATTGAATCTGTTTTTGGCTTGACATTTTAGCTACCAGTGTTTGGAGGTCACCCAGACCGTATCGAGAACTTGACCAAGCAGTCACTCCAAAATCTTCAGTTGGACTACGTTGATTTGTATTTGATGCACAACCCGGCTGTGATCAAGGCACACGAAAATGGGAAGGAAGTATTATTTGTTGACGGAAAAGTCATTCCAGACACATCTTCCACATTAGAGGAAGCCTGGAAAGCTATGGAAGCCCAAGTGGATGCTGGAAGGGCTAAAGCAATTGGTCTGTCCAATTTCAGTGTGTCACAAGTTGAGAGAATTGACAAAATTGCAAGAATTAAACCGGCAAACCACCAAGTAATTTTCAAAAGCTTTAAAAAATTCATATATTCAACTTGTACCTTAATTGTAATTTTATTAATTAATGAATTGCAATTCTAAATTAACTAGGTTGAATTGAACGCAACCTATCCAAAAAAGGCATTGAGGGAATTGGCGACAAAATTAGGAAGCAGTATTTGTGCTTTTGCTCCACTTGGTAGTCCAGGACGCAAGGAGTATTACGCCAGCACCGGAAGCAATTTGTAAATGAAATTAATTCATTCAAAATTTCCTCTCACAAAGGCCCATGCATTTTTAATTTACAATGGAATACAAAATACAATTTTTAGGAAAGTTTTGATCCCAACTTTGTTGGAGAACCCTATTGTAGTAAAAATTGCTGAACGGGTCAAAGCAACACCTGCACAAGTTTTACTTCGCTTCTTAGCACAACAAGGTGTTGTTGTCATCCCTAAAAGCGTCACTCCTTCCAGGATTGTTAGCAACTTTCAGGTTAGTAATTTACTTTAAAATTTAGTAATTACGGGTACAAGGCTATTATTAACTGTGGTTGATTAATTTTACAGATTTTCAACTTTAATCTCACCCAAGATGATTTGAATCAACTTGACACTCTTGACTCTGGAAAAGAAGGCTCATGGGGATTTGACTGGAAAAATGGCTTCCCAGGGTATTGACCTTTGACATTGTGTATTCCCGAGATCACAGGTCAAGGTCATAATAAAAATAGACTTTGACCTTGACCTCTGACCTTGGGTTGACCGCAGGGGAAAATGATAGGGAAAAGTAGCTTGTCTCGACGGGGGGAACAACTTTTGTTGGGGTCATTTTTGAGGTTAAGAGGACCAACGTGTTCACCTTTGGTGACCCTTAGCGGTGAGCCAAATGTTTTCGCCCTAAGTCCTTCGCGCGCATTGTTCAGCACCTTGATACCTACTGCTGCGATCAATTTTGAAGGAATCGCACGGGGCGAGGGAGGGGGTTGCGTTATGCTCTCGCGGGGATGTCCTTTCGAATTTTGAACACGTTAGGGTACTGGAATTCTCCCCGTTGTAAAGGTTCCTTGTAAATTACGTACTGTATAATATGATATAACTTGTATATACTCTGTACTTAGAATAATGATTCGAAAATTAATTTATCTTTTCAGAATTGAAAATCATCCAGAATTTCAATTGGAAATACAAGAGATCAAAGCCTGAATTTACGAAGGAGATTTGTCTCATGACGTGTTCGAGTTGAACTGAAGGCGAAAAAAATAAACAATTGTCCATTATTACGAGCATCAAAAGAAAGTTAGCCGATTTCTGAGAAATTAGATGTTCTATGATCAGCATACTTAAATAAATAGCAGTTCAAAATTCAAATCGATTTGTTCTTTCGCCAATTTAATTTGTATACTGTATTGTCATTTGCTGATAGTTTGAAATTATTCACTCGCATTCACTTTGTGAAGTATTTTAATATTATCATCGATAATTTTGTTGCTAGTCCAAGAGTACTGGTGCTCCGGTTCTTAAATTGTCAACCTGACAGGAGACAGGGCTCGTTGAACTACAGTAATCGTAAGTACTGACGAAAGTGAACTATGAGGAGGACATTTTTGTCCTCACAGATGAAAAGGTCAGAATTGAATTTTCACCAATTCAAGAAACTTTGAGTGAAATAGTACAGTATTTCCATTCAGACAGAACAATACAGTTTCAACATTATAACCACGAAAACATTTATTTATTTTAACCTAACCGTTCAGCTACTCCTGGAAATTTTTTCGGAAGGTGACTTTCAGAAAACACCTGTTAACACGTTTGATTGGGTTGAGGAATACTGGTTTAAAGCTGCTTCATTTTAATCCGTATGACTTGTGGTGAAACAAATCATGCTTTAGCATAATATTTTGACAAATCGTGATCACTACATCGAAACGAAAAAGCTCATTATAACACATGTGGAGTGGACATAATACAGTTAGTCTCGCAATTAGGATTGCTTTAAATACTATCAATCATTTTAACACATTTGCGTGTAGAATATTCAGCTCATTTGGAGTTTGTGACTTGTGAACCGAACTTGTTTCAGAGAGAGCAAACAGAACAGAACTTCGAATAATTCATACTCAAATTTAGAATGCAGTTGAAATTTTATTTATCCTGGATTTGTTCCTTCTTCATAGCCAGTGCAAATTCTGATGTGGCTGGACTTCGATTTTACTTGTACACTAAGTGTGTAATTAATTGAATATTATTATTCAATTATATTAAAACTGTTTACTGCCCTTACGTAGAAATCCGGAGTAATTAATAATTTAATCCATTTTCTTAGGTCAAATTCGAATTCTCCAGATTTACTATCGGCCAATCAAAACTCCCTGTCGAATTCACACTTTGTTCGGAATGCTAAAGTGAAATTTCTTTGCCACGGTTATACTTCAAATTATCAGGAAGAATTTCCTCAAGCCACGAAAAATGGTTCGTGACAAGCAGTCATATTTAATAATTGCAAATTATGATGGATGGTTTAGAGCTTTGAAAATAGTTCTGAATAAATTAAGGCTACTTTGCATGATCATCTAAAACCAATTGTTCTACAGTATATCTTGAAGACGCTGATGCTATATTAAGATTGGCGAGTGTCTGCTGTGAAATCATACCTTGTAGTTAGCTGAATATAATTTAAGTTTACATTTATTTCCAGCGTACTTGTCTTTGACCACTGATACGAATGTCATCGCTGTTGACTGGGCACAACTTTCTGCGGTGACAGTCACGTTTGCTCAGGCAAGTCAAAATGCTAAAATTGTGGGGCAAGAAATTGCAACTCTCGTAAATTTTCTCGTTCAAAATAATTGGTCTCAATTGAGCAACATCCATTTCATTGGACACAGTCTTGGAGGGCAAGTTGGGGCCTTTATATCTGCAAATATAGCAAATGGATTAAAACTTCCAAGGGTGACCGGTTTGGACCCAGCCAGGGACGGATTTGATTTGAGTGTAGATAAAGATCAGCGCTTAGATTCTACAGACGCGGATCTTGTAGACGTTATCAATACATCCGGTGGTGGAGTCTTTTCGACGAGCACAACAGCCGATCCTCCCAGAGGAACCGTCGACTTTTATCCAAATGGTGGTATAAAACAACCAGGGTGTGGAGTGATTGAATACCCGAGTAAGCCGTTCAATTTTGAATTCTGATATCCGCCAGAGCGGTGTTTATATCAGTTGATCGGTCTAATGGAATTTAGAGAATTAATTTTGTGGTCTCCGATAATCGGTTACGCACAATGTTTTTCGAAAAACATTTTAGCTTTTCAACCAGAAATATATATACATTTATAAATAGGTCATTTATATTATGAAATATTTCTAGGATTATGCAGCCACAACCGCGCGTACAAATTTTTTACGGAGTCAATAACCTCGACAGTTGGATTTAAATCGTGCAAGAACAAAGTACGTCTGTAAAGCCTACGGGTAAAGCGGACATTAAATGTGTATTTTTTTTTAAATCGTTCAAGTATGGAAGCTGGACTCAATACAATTCTGGAGCATGTTCCTCATGCACAGATACTACCTTAATGGGAGAACCTGTTTTTACTGGGTATAATTTCTAAATTCGTTGTGCCGAGCGATTGTGAATTAATTATTAATTATGGCATTTTTTATAATTTTTTATTTGAGTTCTAGCAGAAAGTGTGCGGAAAGTCCTACTTGATTCGTATTTATATTTTTTTCGGTTTCAGGTCCTCAGGAACTTATTACCTCAAGACAAACGCAGTCTCACCCTTCGCAATCGCCAACACACAAGCAGGTTGAATAATTTGACGCTAACTGATGCTTACTGTTATTAATGTGAACGAAAATTATATTGACAATTAGGGTCAACAACGGTCAATTTGTCGAAAGGCAACGAAATAAATATCTGATCATAATTTCCGATCTACATATAAAATAAATTTTGAAAAATTGTATACACGGAGGAGTGCTTTCAGGAGTGTTTTTATTAGCCGTTTTGCAGAAATAAAATAATCAAATCGAATTAAATGCTTATACATGAGTATGAATGTAGAATAAAAGTGTTAAAAATTAGCGTTTGTTTCTGACAAGTCCCGGAATATTCGGCTAACTCCTGGTTGTACTTGTGCAACTGAACAGGTTGGTTCATTACCACTTGACTATATTACAACCTAATACCTATCAAAATTAATATCAGTATTTATAGTTTGTAAAATATTGTACTTTGTAACACAGGCAGACAGAGTTACAAAGAAAAATAAAAAAAGTGCAGTATAATTTAAAAATATAAATAAAATTAAAACATTATTGTTAGACATAAATGAAAAAATTTAAAACTGTAGTTTGAAAAAATGTTAGTCGTGATCTTCATCGGAACGATTTCCGTCTCCGTTGGTTTGTGGATCTGAATTATTCTTTTCTTTTTTGTATTTTTTGTTCCTTTCGTCTTCTCTGCCGTTTTTGCTGTCTTCGCCCTTTTTGCTTTCTTCGTCTTTTTTGTCATTCTTGCTTTCTTCGTTTTTCTTGTTTGTTTCGTCTTTTCTATCGTTTTTGTTTTTATCGTCCTTTTTGTTCTTTTCGTCTTTTGGACGCAACTCTTCCAACTCAACCATCATTCGTAATACTACTTCTTCCTGGAATGGTTTTCCAACGATCTGTACTCCAATCGGCATACCAGTCGAGTCTTGAAGGCTCTGTTAATAAAGTGATTTGATTTGATTTGATTTGATTCTTTATTAATGTTATTATTTTATTAATAAGGCATCCTAATACATTTAAGTATAAGTAGAATGGCTTAAAAAGTAGAATGGCTTAGAGTGGATTTTTAACATATTTGTATCCCAAACCTGGTCGCCTGTGACAGGTTCCAGCAATTTATTGTAATAAGTATAAACTATGACTAACCGCTTTGGCCGTCTTCCACAACGGATGATTTTGACAGTCATGGGTAGAAATATGTTTTCCAGACTCAGTTCCAAATGGAATGACCCCAGCGGGGAAGTCCACAACGTTGTAATACATTGTGTACCCGGTGGCATCTAATCGAAAAAAAATTGGAAATAATGTTGAAGTGTTAGAAATACGACAAAAAGATATTGCCGAGCTTTGCACAATTTGAAATCAAAATTACTTCAGAGCTCTGATAGTCTATGACAGTGAAAGCGGAAACTGAGTTCGACGGGGAGATACCATTTGACCTCTACAGGGTGACTATACATATTGTTGCCCTCGTATGTCGTCCGGACCTACAATAACTACAACCAAGTCGGATAGTTCGTTGGAAAGATCAGCTCAAATGGGATCTCAGACACCACATTTCAGCTCACTCCAAAAGCCGGTTCGTCCGAAACCGGTCCGAAACCCATCTTGCTCAGAAATTATCGACCCATATGGCTTAAAACTTTCGTGCAAGACATGGAAATGTGGTGAAGTAGGTTTTTCAAGATTTTGGAGTCCATGAAAGATCGGCTGGAATACGTCAGAAAGTTGTTTTGTGTTTTTCATTTTCGCTCTCGAGATGCGCGCGAACACGCTTTCGGAGTGACCTGAAATGTGGTGCCTGAGATCACCGGTCAGATCTTTCCAACAAGCTGTCAAACTTGTTTGTCACTATTGTGGATCCTGAGATACGAAGACGACAGTACATGTTAGTCATCCTGTACTGTAATCCATCCTGGTTGTAATCCTGGACGTCATTTTGCGATATTCCCAACCAAACCCAGTTTGATTTTTCGGTGGAATTAGTGAAGGTGAATTTCCTTATTTTTACTTACAAATTAGTTTTCCGGCATCGCCGACTTTTGGAGCCGCGAACGGAAATACCGGACCCAAAATCAAGTCCAACTTAAGAAAATCCATTCTTTGCTGTAATTCATCAATTAATCTACGTCTTTGTTCCAAGGCAGCCCATAGTCGATCCGACGAATGAGAATCAATACCACCCAAGAGCAATTCCTTGTTATGAGCAGGTCCTTTCCCAGGAAGAAAACCGAGAAAGAATGCCAACAATCTTCTGACCCAGAGAGGGGTGCATTGGAAATTATAAATGTCCTGAATGGAATGTGAGACGTTTTCTCCAGCCATAAGTTCTTTAAAATGGAATCCCGTATCCGAATAAATCAAATCCGATAGTGTTTTCAACC
Organism: Protaphorura glebata; assembly: GCA_034694305.1. NCBI lineage: Eukaryota > Metazoa > Arthropoda > Collembola > Poduromorpha > Onychiuridae > Protaphorura > Protaphorura glebata. The sequence goes on from JAQFYE010003654.1 coordinate 7,223, forward strand.
AATCTTTGCAAGTGTGAGGATGTTCAAAAGGAATCAATTCGTGGCCATTTTTCTCTAAGGCTGACTTTGCCGAGAGCACGACTTCTTCGGTGTCACCCATGGCTGGGAAGTAGTCAAAGGAAGTGTAATATCCTATCTTCAGTTTCTCCCTTGACTCAAATAGCTTATTATCCCATCGAACTAGGGCGACGTTGTGATCAAACTTGTACTGTGGATTACCCTCTGTCACATGCCTGAATACAGTTGTTACGATTTGGGACGACTTGGCCAAAATTCCTGGAACTCCTTTGATGCCAGGAAGGCCTGGGAATAATGCTTCTGCGACACCTCTAGAGCTGTGACGCCGGTAAGTGGGCCGAATAGTGCTGATTCCATTGAAATGTGCTGGAATTCGAACAGACCCTCCCGTATCTGACCCAGTGCCGACAAGGACTCCACCGGCTCCAACTAAACAACCGGTTCCACTACTTGACCCCCCTGGACTGAGTTTGGGATTGAGGGGGTTCACAGTCTCCCCATAAATTGGGTTGTGACTTCCAACTGCCAGGAGTGTTTGAGGAACGTTTGTTTTACAGAATGGGATAGCTCCAAGGTCAATTAATGTCTCCACGATTGGAGCATTTTTGCTCTTCGGTTTTCCTAAATTCTTTACACAACCTACTGTCGTATCCATCCCAACTACATCAGTATCATCTTTGATGCAAATGGGAAGTCCATGTAGGGGTCCTTTGATGTCCTTAGCGTCGTCCATCTCCTTGGCCATGGTCTATGACGACAAAATTCAAAAATAATTCATTGCTAAATTTTGTACGTAAATATTTGCTACGTTTTAAGTAAAAACTAAAGTGCATTTTTTTTAGCTAATGTGGATCCGACAGCTTTTGGTACCAAAAATGTTCCAAATATTGGGATAAGTCAAAATAAAAAGTTCAAAGAATTGAAAATTGTATTTACGAAAGCGTATGGAATAAATTCTGTGACACAGTTGAACTTCTTAGTGACTGCAACTGTCTTCGCGGTAAAGGCTTCCAAGACTTCCAAGGCACTTAGCTCTCGCTTTTGGAGTTTGTCAATTAAGTCATCAAAGGGCAATTCGATAATTGCGATTCGAGATTCCGTCAGCGGGTACTTTTCTTCAAGATCCTTAAACTCTTCAGCTCGTTTCTCCTGTCTTTCTCTCAAAATGAATTCTCGTCTCCTTATCTAATTAAAAGAAGATACCATCATCCAAAAATTATTAACCAAGTTAGTTCAACTTTAATAGACGTGAGCTCGTCTAGACTCTATGGCTCTTGTTCCAGTGAATCGCCCGAGGCTACGTGTTGTTGCTAAGTCGCCATGTTTTACAGCGGATATGGGGCGATTAAACTCGGCATCTCAATCGGGTGGGGACAAGTTTGGCTGTGTAATTGCTGCTTCATTTTATGTATATAATTAATGTTTTACGTCACCTGTAATCTCTTTTTAACAGTATACACTCCAATTCCTGTTGTGAAAAGAACGCCGACAGCAATACTTTCAAAATAGTAGTTGGAATTGGAAATGTATTCCCTTAAGATGTCCGACATTTTAGATATTAGACCTTTAGAAAATAGTAGTAAAAACTGAGTGACTTAATTTCAAAAAGAAATAATTCCACTTGTTGAAATTTGATAGAAATAAAGTGTTTATGGCTGACTCATGAACACTTCTAATTCCGAGTCTGACTGAGTAACGACTGGTTTGTTACGATTTTTATTTAGCTGTTCAGACTGCAAGTTCACTTCTTACTATAACCATCATTGGTCAAGCTACTACCCAATTTTATCTACCTGGAGAAAAATGAACGCAATTACTAATATTGGATAAAGGTAAAGTCCATTAGCATAGCACTGGTATTTGATTTATAAGAGAACAATCTCCTTGTACTGAATAAATCAGTTGTATTGTGACTTGACTCAGACAGGTCTCATTATCTGAATAACCCAAGTTCTGGTGACCTTGACGGACCTTGACGGTCAGCACGGTAATATACCAAGGAGGTGATGACATTTTATTTGTAGTTGGTTTGTTGCCCCACGTGGGAGAAGATTATGTCCCTGACCACAAACAGGATTACTATATACGATATAGGATCAAATTCCACGCTGAATATTACGAATCAAGGCTGTGGACAGGAATGAATCTGCGGTCATAGTATCTGTGCAAAATTGTCTGGAGATTCACAACGGAATCAATTCGACTCGTGGATATTGATTTCCCTTTAAACAAATGCAAACAACGCGATGCTCTGGATTTTGGATGCGGTTTAGGATCCAACAAAATAATGAGCACGTCAATATAAAAAATAATGAGCAACATGATTATACGGTGCGCCAGATTTATTCGTATTAACGAGTGTAACGACCTCAACTGAGGTAACAGTAAAGAAATTTTTTGGATCTACCTTGGAGGGTTTCCCCGACAGAATGGAATTTAAGACCTTGTGAGACATTAATATTGCCAGATGAACCGCGTGCGTGATTTGAATGATCAATGAGCGTTCAGATTCCACACTAACAACTATGGAATCTGGACGCGATATCTCATGCTAAATATATTCAGTTTACATGATTCCGTTTTTCTTTGAACCAAGCTCGACTGTAACAAATGTGATGTCATCCAATACTCTTGTCACCGTGCAACTGTGTGTCCCCATTAATGCCCCACACCCAAACTTTCATTCCCTATGAAGAATTCCCCATCCTAATCGTCGGATTTTCGTTCCCCATGAAAATCCCCCATATCCGGACTGGCTTTCCCCATAGAAAGTTTTGTTCTCAAAGAAACTTCTTTCCCCATATTCTGGATTTGGAAAACGCATGATGCAATAATTTCCAGATGAATTTCGTAGATTAGGTATATTAATTAGTAATATTAATCAGACAGATTGACAGATAAATAGATAGATAGATTCAATAGATTGCCTATTTATTTTGGAATTAGCATGCTTCTGATTTGTCAATCTGTAATGTCTGTCTTGTAATGCCTTTGGTTCAATAATTAAGATAGACAAATAAAATCAACTGTTGTAAACAAGAGGTTCATTGCGAGCGGTTCATTTCATAATAATAGGTATATAAGACATCACTGTGATTCACGGGCAATTCATGAACAATCGATTTTTTTTATAACTCCATAAAACTCTGGCTAGTGCAGGTTAAAAATTTCTGAATTCTCTGCGTACTCAAATTATGTTCTTGTTTAACGAACAACCATAGTTGCTAGTGCTGCAGGCTTCAGAATTGTGCCCAGTTCTGGTTGCACTCTTAAAATGAATTCCGCTGTGGTTGTAGCTGTAGTAATTTGCCTCGGAACTATCGTATCAATATTCAACCCAATTGAGGCATGCAAATGCGCTAAGAGAAATTCTCGTCAATTATACTGCTCACATCGATTCGTGGGACATGTCAAGATAACCGAGGAGATTAAGGATTGCAGGAAATCGACATGTTACAACTTTGAGACCAAACGAGAATTTACTGTTCCAACATCAGGGGAGTTGAACCAAATCATTATCGATACTGTGGGAGGTTGTGGAGTTAGCCTTCTCGTTGGTAAGGAATATCTCATTTATGCACATCTCGAGAACAATTCTGAAAATGGAGTCACCCTTTCAATCTGTTCCTTACCACAAATATGGAAAGAGTTGGACAAATCAGAGAAAAAAAGACTGATTGACGAATTCGCGAGTATAAAAAAACCATGTACGAAGTTGAACACCAGCAGCAATTCGACCAAAAAAACGGACTGATTTACATAAAAAAGTGCAATTTTATTTTAACATTTTGCTGTTTTACCCATAAGTCTATACACAAAAGCCATGTGAATAAACAATACGACGAGATTAATTTTCACATAAAAACTGTACGTATGAAAAAATTATTTTTGGGTTAAAATTACTTGATATTAAGGTTTCTATTTAAGGGGTCTATGTTCCACTGATCATAATTGTTTAGTTATCAAATCATTTTTTTATACTATAATTTCATAGAAATCCAACTTTGGGAATTGTCAATTTAGTTGTCGAAGCTATTATGTACACTAATTTGAATTTTAACGATTTTTCTTTGCATCGTGAGTTTGTTTGGGCTAAAGCGTTATTTACATATTCATAATAGTATTCTCTCCAAAATATGGCCGTAATTTAATGACTTCGATGGCGGTCGGGCGTCAAAATTCTAAGCATAGGATGTATCAGCTTGCTCCGTGCATAATATGTGGAGTTCATTTATCCAAATACGTATAACCACAATAGGGCTTCGAATTCTAAGCTTGGAGTGCCGGCCAGATTTTACATTTACCAATATTCGAGATTGTAAAGCTTTCTATGGAATCATAAGGAATATTTTGGACATTAAACTTTCGAAAATCGATTAGCAAGGACATTTTGATAAATTTTACGACTTCACGGTCGCCACGAGGCATCAGTACCAATGATTTCTCTTTGTTCCGTACCAGGCTGGAAAACGAAATTACATCATTCGTCACCTTACAGCTTTCTATTCTGGAAGTAATAAAACGCTAAACACAATAAGTCAATACGCAATAAAAAAATTTGAAGTCATCAGATTCATTGTTCAGAATACTTGCACTTGTTTTGCGTTTACGGACGCATACGTTTCAGCAATAATTTCATTTCTGATCCAACCTTGAGTTCATCAAGTTGTAATCAAAATGAGGGGCCCTGTACTTCTAGTCTTTGTTCTAGCTTTTTTCGGAATAATCATTTCCACGTTCAACACAGTCGAGGCTTGCAAATGTCGAACACCAAGTATTCGGGACAGCTTCTGCAAGAATGCGTTTGTGGCGATCGTCAGGATAACAAAAGAAACGAATCATCATTGCCCAGCTCGGACTCTTTGTTACAACTTTCACATCATCCATAAGTTTGACAGGAAAGGACATAAGGGATTGCATCAAATCAGGACCAGTGATAGCTCAGCCTTCTGTGGTGCAAATTTTGAAGTAGGCAAAAAGTACATCATCTTTGGAGATGTACCTGGAAAAAATGGAGTAGAAATCGGATCCTGTTCTGCACCACAAAACTTGTCGGACATGACCAAATCTCAGAAGAAAGGATTTCTTAAAGATTTGGAAGCGCTGTCGTGCTGAACGTTTAAGCCAAGCAGTCGTAAATATAAACTAGCGGAACTACGATTAGTCGTAATTAAAATACTTTCTTCTAACGTTAAAGTTCACTTCACACTACGAACAAAAATGTCTTGTTAAATCATTGGAACAGAATATGAGAAAATAAAACTTAAACATGAATATGGTTTTTGTATATTTCAATTCGCAGCAGTACAGGGTACCATATTTTAGGTTCCGTCTCATCCACGACCTGGCGTTAGAAGGACGGGCCGAATGTTTGAATTCTAGAGGTTATTAAGGCATCATTGACAAAAATGTTGATATCAAGCGTCAGCTTAAGCACTTCACGTCATTCTGGCATCCTTAAATGAGCCCGTTGATGCAATGAGTATTTTACTCGCGTGTTTCTGCCACTGCAAAATTTTCTGTTTAAATTCAAGCATTGAAATCAACTTACTACAATCAATTTCGTTTGGTAGTTGTTACTAAAAATCGCTTAAGGTACGATTCCATTGCGCAATAATATTGCGGGTCCCAGTGTGGATCCGCAATATTGCGCTCAGTATTCCACATTGCGCTTGCGCTTGCACATTACGTAGTGGAATCGTACCTTTAAACTTCAACTTCCTGAGAATTAATGTTGCATGCCAACGAAATATTGTCGTGTTACTCGAGTTGCCTTTTCGAAGAGAAAATCGCCTCTTCAAAATTCGGTTCCTCGTGAAGTATAAATGATTACGTTAATGTTTGTCTACCTGGATCATGCAATGTTTGTTGGAATTACATTTATGAGAGTCACGTAACACGTAAGACACGTAGACAATCGTTTTTCAAGCCTGCGCTGGCTATGAAGTTCACAATCAATTAAGTATTAAAGTAAACCCGTTTGACTCGTTTGTGTTTTGAATCAAGGTTAAGAGAGTCATTCCTTGATGTATAGTTTCAGGCGTTGGAATAGATTCAGTTGTAATCAAAATGGGGAAGACTATCGTTGTGTTCAGTTGTTTAGCAATATTTATTTTTGTCTTCGATACAATCGAGGCTTGTAAATGCAAAGTTCCGAGTACCCGTGAGAAGTTCTGCAGTAGTAAATTTGTGGCCATTGTCAACATATTAGACGAGAAGAAGAATTGCAAGGAGCGTACTAATTGCTACAACTTTGAGATCACCCGAGAATTTACTCCAGATCAAAAACTTGAAGGATTGAACCGAATCACGACGAGTGACCACTCAGCCTCATGTGGTGTCGATTTTAAAGTCGGGAAAGAATATATCATATTTGCAGATCCCCCAGGAGCGGAAGGAGTAAGCGTCAGATCTTGTTCTTTTCCCAAAAACTGGTCAGACATGAGCGAATCGGAGAGAAATCAAATTATTCAAGATATGGACGCTGCAACTGAATGCTGAATCGTGAATACCGTAATAGATTGTAAATTTAGTACGTATCCTAAAGATCATAGGACAACACGTTACTAAATGAATTTAAAACTAAAATATTATAATACAATAAACCCTGTACTTGCGACTACCTGAGTTGGCGGACCACAGGGTCATTTGACCCTCGATCCTAATCTGTTAATGTTATTACCCCATGACCACCCGTATATCTCATAACCACATTGTCGCTGAAACCCGGTCGGCTGGGACAGGTTTCGAGTATATGATGTCAAAGAATTACAGTATTGTAGGTAGATAAATTAGTACAGGGTGGCGACTTTGGTTAAAGGACACTTTATTTATTTAACTACAATTTCAATTTGCGACGATAATTTTTTTTTTCTTTGCTCAACATATGCTCTGTCCTTCTCTCGAAGGTGGAGAACACCACTTTCCATGAAATGTAAACAATTCTACCCCTTATGGGGGAAACAGTTTTTCATTCCTCAAAATAAAGTTTCCGGACGCTATCCGAACTCGTCACTGCCTTGACTTCAAACTTCTGTTTCAACTAGGCAAACCCAAAAAATTCGACCGGATTTTTTATCATGGGCTCCGAGAGGTCTTCCCCACTCGGGGGTAATATTTATTCCGGTTTTAACTAATAATTCGGACGTCTACCATGTGTTCTTTCGAGATATTTGCGAAGACACATCATACGCGGAATAAAAATTTTGCGAGTCCCTCCAGCGTACATACCACTGATATTTGTTTCAAGTAATGACTCTAACGCATCAATAATAGACTGAACTGCGATAATATTGACTTTCTGTGGAGTTATAAAAATTACAACGGCACTCAGGCCCAAGATTGGGTCGACCTGAGCTATATAGTCGGCAAACTTTTAATATTCTCGACAGATATATTCATGGTTAATTCGTTCGGGGTTTGGATAAAAAAATTCGATATTTTAGGTTACATATCAGCAGATAAAGCGATGACACGTCTGGGACACAAAAAATTCTGACTTTTGACCCCGTCATATGATCTCCGCAGCGCGTCCCGCATTTTCTCGTCTGATTGGCCATATGTA
>JAQFYE010003655.1:0-14802 GCA_034694305.1 Protaphorura glebata
CCGTCCCCCGCCCGGTGAGTTTTGGGCTGATTATGCTTTCTAGGAGAAAGGAGGACACAAAATCTACTTCTGTTGTAGGAAACAAGGGAAAACAAAAAAGAAAGTATACAACATATAATCCAGACAGAAGAGGAACGAACTCTCCTGTTTAAATACGAATCGATATGCACTCCAGGCTCCAATGTAAGTGTTTTCTTCTCAGCAAAATTCAAATAGGATGTGAAAACAGTAAACATTTCCCCTGTGTAATTCTCCCTAGGGTTAAAATACCAATTTAGATCAAACGAGTAATTTTTTGTGCTCGTAAAGGAAACGAGTATAGGAAATTGAACATACACTTTGTACGTTTAGATAAAGGGTAAACGGAGAAAACAGACAGAGTAAAACTCTGTGTTTGGTCCAAAAATAGAGTCGTCTTCTCCCATTCTCATTAGTGGATATGTTCCTCCTCCAGGGAAAAGACTTTTTTTCTCAGGAACTTTGCCAGAAATCCGTTCCAGGAGAATACATACATTACTTATATACATGCACGTGCGTAAGTGGGAAATGACTGTTGTCCGGAAAGCACTGATAATTGCACAGACATTCGAAAGCTCTCAATGGAACTTTTAACATTATGTCCAAGTAGGTACTTCGTGGGCTTTATCTGACCTCCGTGTCTGCGAACCGAAGAACACCAGAATCTTATCTTAGAAGGTAGCCTAGCCTCCCGCAGTGGCACTTGCCGTCAAGTCATTTGTTGATTTTAATTTTGTGGGGTGTCTCGTCGACGTAACGTTTGTCTGAATTTCTTTTGAAGATAACTGGTTATCCCACCGATTCTTCCTTTCACCACAACACTATTCCACAGGATAAATAACCCATGTCGTGTCATGGAGTTGACTGCAAAGGGCCACTCCTAGTCAGAATAGTTTAGACGCTTGGAAGTACCTAACAGATACCCTAGACTTCTCCTCAATAACTGTATAACAAATCATACAGGTAGAACAAACATCGACGTCACTGCTTTACCTAACTTTCTACCTTTTGACCAGTGCACCGTTCAGCTCAACAAAGAACACTCTTCGAATGTCTTGTATGGATGAAAACCAATTGATACATAAATGGAGAGCCTCCCCGTCAAGAAATTTGTATTATCGCTTTGTGCTGATACTTCGTTAAAGACCAAAGGGTGAGCCTGATTTGGTTATGTTATAATGGCGTAAATAAGAATTAACCGTTCTCTTGTTTACAACAGTTTATTCTGAAAAGATTGACCAAATAAAAAAAGCCTTTATCTATCTATCTATCTATCTGCTTATTTGCTAGAGCTGTGAAAGAAGCACTGGCGCCATTATCATGAGATATTTTAATAAATTTATTCGCTGATTCTTGGTCTGGTCTTTTAGGTTCGGTAGGTGGCACCAAAATCTTACTTATTACCAACTGAGTATAATTACCCGGCACTTCTACTGTACAATGCATTCGTATGCTCGCGACGGCGTCATAAATTTTCATAGCATACCTATTATTTTTCCGTTTTAGCTAAATTCTGATGATTTATTTCCGCTCTGGGAATATATTATTGCGGTGAATAAGGAACGCGCAGACAAATTCAGAAGGGGTTGGTTTCAGTTCATGCAGGAACCCGTATACCACGCCATGCCAAAGAATTCTCCGCCCTGTTCAAACTGAGCAGGAATGACAAAGTATCCTCTTTGGTTCTTTTAATTCAGACAAGGTTTCCCTGTTCCATCAAAAAACATGAGACCTCTACTCCAATGGGGTCTTGTTAATGCTAATATTGCTCGCTTTTCCTCTCAGGCCGACATGCTAATTATTATTCTGATGCATAATTAAATTGTTCTTACAGACAAAGGCGTTCCTCCAAGCGAAAAATTACTCCAAGAGGTTAGGTAGGTACGCCCAAACCTCAAACCTTACAATTCAACTACTAAGCCTGCTCTGGAATTTAATTTCTGCCAGAGGGCATTCCCTTATCAAATATCATTTGAGAATTTACTTTCTTTCGAGAGGTAATTTTCTTTTCATCAGATCTAATAGCAATACTAAGTCGTTTCCTCGTTTCACTGGTTTATCCAGCCATTTGGACATTTGACCTCTCATGAGATTAAATTAACAAGATCTCGAGAGGAACAGAAAGTAATCCAAATGAACAATGATTAAAATTCTCAGTCAACAGACTCCGACAGATTCACTTTGAAATGAGCTGCTTTTGCTTGGTGAAATCTTCGACACTCGACTCTCATGCTCAGCTGAGCATTCCTATTTTAATTTAAATCAGATAAGATTTCTAGTCAATGGCATCAATTCTGAGTACCTGTGAAGTTCGACTTGTATACAAATCTCAAGAACAATCAATGGCAACGTATTTGACTGATGTGACCTTTAATCACTTTACAAGGCAATAGTATAAATTGTTGACGTAATTTATTTTTGTTATTTACTATCGAGATAAACATGCAACATAACTGTAACTTTGTTTTGTAATTAGTTATCTAATTGATGCAACATAACTGATTATTTCCATTAATTTTTGTTATTTCTCTCACGATTGCTATTAATTATCGTAACACGTAAATGCACTGTGTACTAAGGGGATTGAGTATTGAATTTCGAGTGGGACTGCCCCAAATGCTGTCAAATTTAACATTGAGTCAGGTTTTGGACATAGTTAATGCTTTAGACTAACCAGAGAAGACAATTGGGCGCGGTCCCATAGTCGAGGAAAATTGTTACCATTTTTCATCAGATGAAGTTTAGCAACATGACATCTGTCCAGGGATTAACGACCCTTTGTGTGTTAAAACTGATTGGGCCTTGCATATTTGTTTTAAAGTTTTCTCGAAAGTATAACATTCCCACTTTAGGTTATTACTATACTTAAACCTCTCAAAAAATAGCCATTAATTCATGACATATATTAGTATAAGTTTAGTTAAAGTCCGAATTGACTATACTCACGGTTAGTTCGACGTTTTATTTTTGATGTTTATGTCGTGTGAGCTATGCAGTTGATAACTTAAGTAAACACATATTCAATCCAATTCAATCCAAACATAAGGGAATCTAAAATTTCTAACTCAATGGATCCATTAGTGAAGGGGCGTTGAAAATTTATGAGACAGAGAAAGAAATGCACTTTTTCTCTACCTGAATTTTGGAAAAGCAATATTTTCTACTGGTAGAGTTACGAGGTGAACTAGCCTGAAATATTTTCGATCTTAGATCCGACGACAGGTTACAATTGATCATTCAAAAGTAGCGCACATTTCAGTTGAAGTTCAGATTTTCTTTGAATGTCGGAAAAGGCCGATAAAACTTTCGATTAATTTTTGGTTTCTTACATTTGTTTGATAATATTTAAAAATCAGAGTACAGGTTTGCAGACTTGTGTATTTTCATTATTATAAACTTGAACAAATATGAGAGTCGTTTTTTAGTCCATTTCGTAAACGAATGTATTGTCTCATTTTACTGTCACGAGATAAAGCACAAAATAGTGCCGGGCCAGGCCCAGGGCCAGTGTTTGAAAAATATTGGCCGGGCCGGTGCCGACGTTTTTAAACTAAGGGCCCGGACGGGCCATGGAATTTTTATAACACTTAGGGCCGGGCTTAGGTTCAAATTTTCAAAAATTTGAAGGGTCGAGCAGTCCAGGGTCGGCAAAATCCGGACCTTTTATACCTCTAAGATCGACGAGCTATTCAAGAGAAGAATCGAATTAAAGCAAAATTTGGAACGATTAAGCTGCGCATTTCGATGAAAACATTACGAGAGAGCAGAGTTAATGTGAGTTCTACTGAAAAGACGTTTGGCTAGAGAACGCTTGTGAGATCAAAAGCAAAAAAGGGCGAACAGTCAGGAAAACGGGCGCTTAGCTTCGCTCGCCCTTCTGTGGCTGACTCTGACGGGACGACATACATCCCAGTAATATTTTATCTCGCACTTGTAATTTTAGTGGTATTGAACATCATTACCCCTAACCAGGCGCAGACGGTCAATTACAATTGAAGCTTGCTGGTGAAGTGCTTCAGCAGCCGAAATTGAATTTTTAATTTTAGATACTTTGGCTCCGGCAGATACTTGGCTTACCTGACATTATTCCACACACGGCTCGGATACTATTCAATCAAGATCCGAAGGACGAACTGTACAGAGTATACAGTATATTCAATGCTAGAGGAACATGCCCAAAAATTCAAGTTTATATACTTACATCATGTCCATACTCTAAATAAGCATTTCTCGCACGTTCATTACATATACGTAGAGGGAATTTAACGTTGTTCCTGCTTCATGTTTTATTTGTCTGAGTGATGCACCATCTGACAATTCGTGACAAGATTATTCGTTTTACTTACAAATGGGAAGTACAAAATACATCAAAACCCTGGGGTATAGACTACACTATAAAAATAATTTGAAAATATAAGGAATTGACAGGAACAACTTTGCAAGTGTCAGTCTTCGTTTAGAGTTTACGCGATGGTTTAATGCACTTCCGAAAAAGGTAAGAAATCTACCTCACACGATAGAATGAGTATGAATACAACTTGACAATTCTTATATTCGAAGTAGATTTTACATTCGAATGCCCATATATCACAAGTTTTTATCGATTACGTAAAGTTTCTTCAAACTTTAACAACCACACACACAAACGAAATTATTACTACACTGACCATTGCAAACCTCTACACACACCATTGTTATGATTAATGTTACAAATTAATAAACGGCATATCGTCTGATCCGATTTTATGGTCTACCAAATTAAGGTCACGCCCCTAGAAATCCACCTGGTTATACAGAATTTAACTCAAGCATTCAAACCGATTTCGACACACTCGCAAGTTTGATGGATAGAGTAAATAACGGAAATATATTTGGTGATTTGGGACGTGATCGGTTAAAGGAATGAAGTCCAAAGAAATCATAGATTACATGTCAAGTATTTTGAAAAGATAGTAAGTAGAAAGTATTCGTTAGTGAAAGATCCTTTCCGTTCAGAACTGACTTTCCCTTTACGGTACTCATTTGTTGCAGGAAAAATATTGAATTCCTGCATTAAAGCGGGCTCCTCAGAATTCTACTATTTCTGCAGAAGCTTTAAATACGGCCGCAACGCAATTCTCCGGAGGAAGGTACTAGGTTAAATATTTGGGCCGTTTCTTATTCCAACTCAGGTACTTTCTATGACCTTCCTCCGCTTTCCTTGTGGTGAAAGAAGTCGCGTACGTATAATGAGAAATTTCAACAAACCTTTCACGACCTCCTTCAAGTGTCATGTGGAGAGATCATCTATTATTTTGACCTACAACCTGATTTAACGAGCCGTCTATGACATATAAACAGACAGTACTAGTTTCTCCACAATGAGAGAGTAATTTAGTTTCCCTTCCGCTCACTTCCTCTTACCTCATTCTTCAAATTGCTAGTTTTAAATAAATGAGCAAAGTTTTTAGCATTTGTTTTCACCGTTGACGACAAAACCCAGTCGTAGTCCTAGCTGTGGTGCCTTGAGTGATTTTCATGACCACACAAAATCCGTTTGTATCGTTGACTACACCACTTGTGTGCTAAACTAAAGATCAGGTTTGTGAAAATGTGTTATTTAAATCGATTTTTAGGTACGAGATCGGTTAAACAATTTAATGTTGCCAAATAGAAAGTCCAGAAAGTACCAATTCTACCCTTCTCAACTGTTTTTTTATTTTTTATTTAGATCTTAATTTCAAATCAGTCACATTTGGCTGGATTTTGGTATATTATACCTGCTGAAGCTCTTTTGTGAAGATTTGTCTTCAAAATTGGCGTGCCACTAGAAATACACAGAGTACCCCCTGTGTATTTCTAACGCCTAAACGGTGCGTGGTTTGTTTTATTTTATGTATTGTTTTTACGACAGTATAAACTGAAACCCTTGAACACAATAAACAAATTAACATGGACGTGTATGTATTTTAGTTAATTCTACAGATTTCGAATCCAGTTACCAACATTTTCAACCGTATAAATTATTCAATGCTAGGAATGTATTTCTGGACCGCTAATTTCTGGAAGCTGATTACATTTTGGTTGGTTTTTTATAGCGCTGTGGAGGTCAAAAGAATTGCTTTTGTATGTATAAGTATGTCAAGCAGGGTGGCCGACTTAATTCACACCAAAGCATGTCTCATGAACGACTTTGTCACGAATAAATTATGTTCTACAAATTAACTATTTGGAATAAGAGCGATGGACAATGTCAGACTACACAAAGTATGACAACTTAATATTTGGAATTAATGCCTCAATCAAGCAGACAAGGCTAGGAGTTGTGACCATTTCCTGGGTTTACTTCCTCCTTTGACAATGCTCTAGTTACCATTCCGCAAAGAGTAGAATTGACTGAATGTGTTAAATTGTTTACAGACTTAACTGTTCACAATAACTCAGGCAAAATGTAACTTTGGTTAGGATTCCCCCGAAATTGGATTAGGTATCCTATTACTCACGGAAATCCACGGGGCGATGTGAGACGAGGTATTTTTGAATAGTCATAGTCATCTCGGCCGACATAATTGACTTTTGTGTAGAGATCTTCACTTTCCATATATAAACTTCGTAACCGTTGTTTTTAAATCCGCTTTCCGTTAAACAAATTCCTAGAACCTCAGTGGGTAGCGCAATCTTCATTCCACAGTCCATATCTTTCATTATTCTCTTTCATCCACCGACTTTCACGTAAGATTCCTTTCACTTGGGTGTGTACCCTTATTTTAAAACATCTACAGGGCAGCCAGGAGGCTCACAAAGCAGCGCTCTTGCTAAATGCGTGCGGTGCTAGAATTTCTGCAGAAGGGTTTCGTATTTTAAGAAATTCCGTTGCATTTTAATTTTACTTTGAACCTTTCTGTCTGTTAACTTTTCGGGAAGTTCTAAAACACAGACATTTCCACATTGCTTTGACTTACTGGAACCACATAATTATTGAAATTCTTCTTCATCAGACCTCTCTATTCTACTAAGAACTACGATACTTTAAATGGGGCGGGATTTGATTCGACTTGTTTCTAATTATTGGCTACAACACACGACAGGTCATTACGTTGTTTGGTGTTGAGGATTCAAAAAAACTTAAGCGAACACATTTGGAATCATCCGAACCGATAGTGCGCCTTGGTGTTGACGTTAGCAAGAACAGTAGACGTAATTATAGTCAGGGTCTCAGGGTGGTATCAACTGCTTCATATTTTCATCCAATTTTCACCTTGAGCCGAGCGATTAATATGAATTTTACGATTTGATGGACTCTAATCCAAGTCACAATTAAAATTACAGCTTTTAATATCGTATTAATGTTTTTTATACTGTTTTTTATAATGTTTTTCATTAAGGATAATAATAAATGTTTATTCTTCACAAGTAATATACATGCTCAAGCTGCAGCACAGGCCGAAGTTGTGCCAACCATGAGGATAAAATTGTATCAGGTACTTTATAATGTTGAATGGATCTTTGTCTGTTTGATTGTTTGTTTATTTCTTCTCGATCCAGTCCAGTCAAAACCGGTAATGCTGGGAAAATATTTTTGACATGGTTGTTTCAGAAATCTCTGGCAAATCTGAAGGTACGGTACTGGGAATTTTTTAATGAAAAAAGTTTAGTGATTCTGACTGGTGATTGGTCGGTTGGTTGGTACGGTTGGAGTGACCCCGCCGCAGTGTGTTTCATGGATTAGTTGTCACAAGGTGTTTCGTAAGTTATTTTTTTTTAAATTGAGATTTCCTGGGGAAATTCACTGTTGGGTCTAGTAGAAAGAAAAAGTGACTCCGGCACAGGATGTTTCATAGATTGGTTGTCACTTGGTGTCAGTTAGTGTTGAGAGATGGTATTTTTGGAAAAGTGACACGTATATCTTGTGAAGTAGGTTTGGAATTTTAAAAAAATAGTGGAAGTGTTCACTATGCAGTAAGTGGAATGGACTCAGAAGGAAGGGATGCTGATATCCAGAGGTTGCCTATCAACTCAAAACAGTTAAACTCAGAAATGTCAGTACTTGATTACGTAATGGACTGAGAAGGTAGGAAAGTTGATATCATCGGGTTGTCCAGAAACGGAATGCTACTAAAGAAAATTTAATTATGATTTTTTATGAATATGTGACTAAATATGAAAGTTGATATAGGGAAAACGAGGATGATAGAGGCGCGACGGTCGTTTCCCGTGCTCGAGCATGTACATCAACAAAAGCTGGTGAGAGATTCTGCAAGTCACACACGACTAGACGGAATTTTGACGTTTTTTACTCGTCAAAATCTTCCTCACTGATTTTTTTAATTAACCGAATTTCATCTCTATGGACCACAAATGTTTCACAGTCTTCAAGTATGGGGGTCAAAAAATTCTGTGGTACTCCTGAGTGGAGTGAGGTCGAGGTGAACTCAAGCGTCACCTTAACACCACGGAAGATAGGGCAAAATACACGTGTCACCCATCCAAACCTAACTTCCCTCGTTTTCAACTCACACTCTCGTTCTCTCTATACGCAAAATGTCTTGGCGACGAAGTTAACTTTTTAGAAAATTTGGAACCAACTTGTTGACCTGTGACACACGCACAAACAAATACCGTCAATTTGTGTGTGTCACGCGTTTTATCTGAGACAAAATTCTAACTTCGACGTCAACATTTAATTGTTTTCACTTCAGTCCAGATGAAATTTAAAAATTCAATTTTATTAATTGAATTTAATCTGCACCGGAATAAAATGAAATGAAAATGAACATTCAAGTAATCCTTCAAACCAAAATGCGTATTACGGATTTTAGGTTGCCATAGGATCCTTAGCCAGGCTGCCTAGGATTAGTGCAGGGTGGCCTTGATTATCCTTGTTTTGATAGCTTGCGCTATCAGGGTGGGTCCAGTAGCCGATTTTCCTACGACCATCGCAGTCCCCACTGGCATGGGATTTTTACATAGCGCGTCCCCAACGGCGTGGGATTTTTGCAAACAAACGGTCCCCAACAATGGTCACTGCTTTGGCATGGCGAAATCGGCTACTGGACCCACCCGGATAACGCAAGCTATCAAAACAAGGGTAGTCAAGGCCACCCTGGATTAGTGTATAAAATGGCCCTTTTGTAGCCTGCACACAAAATTGTTGAGGTATAGATTAGATGTACCAAGGAAACTGGACTGTTTAGCTAATTTATTTAGAAGGAGTCGCGTTAACTCGATGTAAACAACAATAACAAACTCTGGTCACAAAACAGTCATTTTGTGACCAATGTAATTGGGTAATGCAATGCCACTCAATGTTGTAGTTGTTGACAAAAACAAGGCAAGTGACCTGTCCCCCACTCAACCGACGAACGAATTTGACACTCACCGTTCAGAACCATTGCCAATTTCAGAACCATTGCCAATTCAATTTCGTTGTTAGGGGCGATCAGGGGGATGGGGTAAGAATTGGGCAAATCCGAAGGCGGTCGAGTTAGCGCGACTCCTTCTAAATAAATTAGCTCAGTCTTCTTGAGATGTACCTTCTAAGAAGCTGATCAACAAGTTTATTTACCTTGGATATACCTAGGTTACCTAGAAAACAAATACAATTCAAACTAGAAATGTCAATAAGTGATTAGTAATCGACTAGGAAGGCAGGAAAGTTGAAATCTTTGGTTTTCTCATTAGCAACCTTGATTGTGTTCCTTCAGATCACTTATATTCGTTTTCCACAGATAGACATAACCGCCCGTAGCACGGGCTTCCTTGATAATAAATAAAGGAACCTGCCTATATACAATGGATAAAACTGAGCGGTGGACGGGTGACAATTACGATTTTACGGTTGGGTCCATATCAAAATAAAAAGATACCTCATTTAAGTGTGGACATATAGTACGAATCATTTCCGTCGCCTGACCTTGTCACGCACATAATATCACAAGTTCCAAGTCATAAGAGCCATGCATCATAATCTGACAATATTTGTGAATATGTTGCAGTCATGCAGCCCGAGTGTACTTTCAATCGTATTTATCAATTTACGAAACATGTGAATTAACATCATCCTCATCGTAAGGTCTTTGTACATACCAACACGGTACTTCAGAGTTCAAATGGTTTTTTTTTTCAAAAATGTAGACCAGGATGGAGTGAGATAGAAATCCTAATACATAGTTTGTGAGATAAAAAACGATATATTACACTCCGATCGAATAGTATTCGATCGAGGCGTGTCCACTTCGCGAAGGAGACTAGATTAGTTACTTGAAGGAACCAACTAATTTCCAATGGTATATTTTTCTGAACACAACATCGTCGTAGTACTTACATTTGAACCCACTCGGACTCATTGCACCTTGTCACAATTACATTTTCTCAATCTTCTCATGAACCGCAACATACTGTTTGTGTATACAGCTTACTGCGAGAGTAAGACGGATCGTTGAGCAGTCCCTTACGGAAGAATGTAATAATGGAAGATAATTGAAAGGTTTTTAATATACTCATGTGCATTTCATTTTCACTAAATAACTGAAGACAAGTGCAAGAGTATGGAATCTTTTGTGTTTCGTTCCTGGTTAGTACCAGCGGATTTAAAAGCTTGCACGAATATGGATGGCACAGCGTGCAAAGAATAAGCTTGGCCGTGGCCAAGGTCTTCTTGATTAGTGCCTCATTATTAAATAAATGAGTGACTATCTTTAAGAATGAGAATTTTTAGTATTAATTTTCACACTGACTCATCTTGACGGCCTGGCTTTGTCGGATGGTCAGGGTCAAGGGGCAAGCAGGAGAATTGTATTGTAGTCTACTTGAAAAAGTATGTGATTGTAATGAGTGCGTTCAGAGAACATATGCAATGCTGTGTAGCGTTACTACACGCGTATATTTTTTAATGAATGAATACTTACGCTTAGTTTCTTTGTATTAGGCAGGAGAATGAGTTTTGTAAAGAAGAACATCATGGAACGATTATGATGATGATGGCTTCTTTTCTTTTCAGAGCATTTCAGGTGTCTTTTTCCCTGGAGAGACATATTGTTTATTTCATCACAAGGCCAAGCAATTTAGTTTACTTCTTTGCATAATTCCTTGCTTGGTTGGACGGGGAAAATATGGTACTGTATTGTGGAAATTTCTGCAGGTTTAATTTGCGTCATATTGAATGGTACGGGAAGAACTGAATTAATATGGCGTAGTATGTATGTACGAAAGTTTTGAAGAAATGTTCTAGAAATTTCTTGGAGTCTTTCTAGTTTCTAGTGATAGTTGAGGTAAATGTTGTATTCATTTTGATATTTAAATTCGTGCAGGTAATCGAACCCATTCGAACTGTAGTGGTGTTCATGGATTTTAAGAACGCGTTTGATTGTATTCTATTATATATGAATTAAGAATACTCTTTGAGCTTGGAATTCAAGGCAAACATACTCGGGTGGGTTAAGTCATGTTTTGAGAATAGAATATGTATATGCAGCAAAAAAAAAGTAAACCAATCACAGATTTGACTGGCTAGCAGTAGCAAAAATGTATGAATTGTGCTCTCTTCATTTTGTATTCAAACATATGAATAATGAATCGCCATTAACAAGATGCTTTCCAGGATTTCAAAAAATTAAATCAAAGCGTTCTTTGAGAAGCAGTGGAAACTTTTAAATACCCCGAATGGAAACTGAGTTTGGAAAGTGCTCATTATTTTCTCATCTATTCCCTACAAAATTTGATAGATTTGTCCAGTCTCCTTGCCACAAACCACAGTCGTAATTTCAAAAAAGTACACAAGACCGTTGAGACGATCTCGTAATATTAAAAATGTTAAATGTTTGGAGTTTTCAGTAATACCAGGGCATTTCCAGTTTACTGTAAAATAGAGTAATTTAGTATAATAGACTTCAGTCCTAAAGATCCCCAGGGAATATTTGAACGAAAAATATGAGCAGATGCTTCGTACTCTCCACGATTTAAATATTATTATTCCAGTTCCTCCTCGCACACACTACGTATGTAACACCCATTCATTAAATTCAAATCCGTACAAATAAGTGTAGTTCGACTAATTTCTGGAGTTAAAGGTATGTGTTTCCACGTATCACTATTTACCAAATGCTTGGAGCCATTAACGAAAAGTAAAATAAAATACTATTATCTTGTATGCTTTAATACAGCGTGCAATTGTGTGAGTCAATTGTTCATATGTATTTGTATGTACACGAAGTCTTCACCCACAATACTGGCCGGGAACGTTTCTCAGGCCCGATGAACGTTTTTAAAGCCTTTCATCTCATTCTTGAGCTAACAATCGACCCATACTGACTGGAAGTTCTGTAACTCCTCTTTACCTGTTTATTGTGGTGTTTCGTTTTTTCACGGTTTGACTTCGATATGAGTTACCTTCAGTAGCCGATTTTGGGACTGAATTTGTACACGAAAAGAAGGCTTTCTTAAAAGGTGTGACTCTCCTTAAAGTTTAACTCGATTTTATGAAAAACTGTTTCTTCATGTCGTCATGTACGTATGTACACACAGCTTAGTCCTGATCGCTGAATTCCAGAGATGGAATTTTGCCTTTGTGCAAGATTTTATACATTAAACATTACCAATATATTGGCTGTATAACCTAGTGCGCATTAGTGGATTCCAACACATGATTAATTTGCCACCTTTTTCAAAATCAGTGTTTTGTTTGTTTAATTTTCCCACAGTAATGAAATAATATCTTAGCATCTTTCCCACATTTTTTATGGGCACGTGGAGTTGCTTAACTGATTAAATTAATACAGAAATGACTGCTGTCTGTGATTTCATTGTTTTTGAAACAAAGTCTTTCCAACTTTCAGTATTTACGACATCTGGAAATTGTTCATTTATTCAGGGCACGTAAATACACCTTCTAATAGGGTGTTTTTTTAGTCTTGGTAACTCCTAGTTTCTCTCCAAATTAATGGTGAACAGGAACATGAATATATTGTTAAGTCAGAAATGTTCGGTCATTTTTTACAAAATAATTACTCCAGACTGAAATCTGGAATAATTCACCTTAAACCAAGTGAGTAACATTTATGGGTCACGGCCGAAGAACCTCCAACGGTGTTTGGTCAATTAAAATGAAATTGGGGATGCCGTGATGCAAGTTCCGACCGGGGTTGTTGCACTTAAATGTCAATACCTCTTTTTGTTCATTCCAGTGCAGTACAATTTGAATGCATATATTATTTTAATCTGGACTGAAGCGGAATAAATCAAAAATTGGCACTGAAGGACAGTGAAATTTACAGGTGAATTTCCCAAAACGACTAAAAATCGAAACAACCGTTCCTTATAGCCGTCCAGAATTTGTTCCCGATCGTAACTTATGTTTACTAAAGGCCACCTAATTGGTGGGGTTGTAATATTTTGCAACACCCGGAGTTCAATGAACCGAAGTGTCACTACCAACAACTTGTTATTTTTATGACGTCAGAGGACTCTATTATTACAGCTGCTCCGGTTAGTTGCATCGGCACCAAAATAATTTGGCATCAAATGGCT
The DNA here is from genome assembly GCA_034694305.1 of Protaphorura glebata. NCBI lineage: Eukaryota > Metazoa > Arthropoda > Collembola > Poduromorpha > Onychiuridae > Protaphorura > Protaphorura glebata. The sequence goes on from JAQFYE010003655.1 coordinate 13,522, forward strand.
TATGGCAACCATCTACGTATGTGGGACTATTTATGCCTAGATATCTGAGAGTGATTAATTCCGATTTTGTTTCACGAAGATTTATTAGTTTTATTTAATTTTCGAAAATATTTTTAATTCGTAGACAGAAAACAATGGTGACGATTTTCCTCCTTCTGGTGACCCTCAGCTCCAGTTTCCTTGAGACATCATACGGATATAGGTCCTACGGTCAGTCGTGTTATCCGAATTACAGCGATCAAAGCTACGCATGTGACCCTTACAGAAACCTTCAATGCGTTGCGTACGCGGCTCAAGAATACACTTGCCAGTGTGCGTACACCCAAACCGGAAACACGATTTATGTTTCCCGCTATGACCGTTGCACATACCAAGTCGGGGGAGCATGTTCGACCAGTTACTCGAGTACATACCTACAAGGTTCGAATACGCCACAGTGCCCCCCAAATTCATATTGTAGTACGCAGACTAATGTTTGCACCTGTGAAAATTACTTCTTTCCAAATTATGATCGAACGGAGTGCAATGGAGCAATGAGTCATCGGAACATCTCATTATTCGTCGGGATTCTCTCAGTTCTTTCTACTTATGTTATGATGAGACGTGTATTGTTTTAAAAGGACAGGACTTAGTTATATTTGTAAATATTTCTTTATGTTTTTCTTTTAACTAGAACCGATCTTTTGCAAACACCTCGTCTATTCTGTATTAACCGTTAATAAAAGTACATATTGTTAAGAAATCCAGTGTTATCATTTCGGATGGTTCGACTGGCAATATTACTTGCATAGGAGTTAGTCGTTCTGCAACTTGTTCGCAAATGTGGTAATAGTATTACTAACTCATTCTGCGATACTACGGATGAAGAACCTCGCCATTTGTGTAAAACTTAGTGGACCCTATGGATAACTAGTAACAATAATATCAACAATTTCAAGTTAGAGTTTTCGGGATTTTCACGTAAAACGTAAAACAGAATACGTAAAAATATTTTCCGTAAAATTTTACGTAAATATGATTTTACGTGAAGATTTTCACGTAAAATTTTACGGTAACGTATCACGTAAAAACACATTACGTAAAATCGAACTCGAGCATGGCACATGCGCGTGTGGTATGCACTGCATTCTACCATGTCGCTTTGTTACGCGCAATGGTCAGAACCCGTCCGGAGCGACCACTGTATGTTTCAAGTTTCAACTTTCAAGTTTCAAGTTCAGTTTTATTCAGATGTCTAGCCAGGTCAACAATTCATTAATACAATTAACGAACATACTGCTG
>JAQFYE010003656.1:0-14796 GCA_034694305.1 Protaphorura glebata
TCGGCGGTTAACTTTAATCTCCAGTTAGTTGAACTGAGATTAGTGAGAATTTAACCGTCGTTGGTACAATCGGGCATAACTATCTAATCACGATTTTGAATTGTCTTCGACTTCCACTTGGGTTTATTTTGATCTATTTTGAATTGTATATTTTGATTTGGTCTTGGAATTTGGATTTGTGGCAGATCACGCGGTCCCGGGCGGACTCTCGATGGCCCTCCTCTTCACTCTATGGACTGGGCGGTTCATAAACTACGTCTACCGCACATCTCACTTATCCCCTATCCATGTCGAGTGCCCAACGCCACTCGAAATTTAGACTCACAAAGGAATGACCAGTGATGCCGGTCCGACTTAGTCCCGCCATATACTTTTTCACACTAATTGGGATCCCGTGACATGAAACAAAAGCTAAAAATCCTTTGTTCAAATGTGGTACTTTTTTTTGGCATATCTTCAAAAATTTGAATAAAATAATCCCGAGGAACAAAAATCCCTAAATCCCCCTTTCACAAAAGTGAAATCGTGTGTAATAATATAATGCATGCTGTTTCCGCCGTTTTACATTCCGCGTCAATGTTGAGGTGATGCCCATTCGGTGCATTACAAAGAGTTTTTATAAAAATCAAAATGATTTTGTTTTGTCCAGCTTTTGATTGGACATAGCAAAGAACTTGACGGAACACTAAATCTTGACGGAAACAATTATTTTGAATTTGTTCAAAATTATCTGTAGTCCATCTAATGGGCATCTCTCAACATTGACGCGAAATGAAGAACGGCGGAAACAGTATGCATTATTACGCATGATTTCACATTTTTTCAAAGAGGGGACTCAGGTTTTTTTTAATCAATTTTTTGAAGATAGTCCAAAAAAACGTACCACATTTGAATACGCGACTTCATGTCGGGGGATCCCTATTAGTGCAAAAAAGTGTATGGCGGGTCTAGGTCGGACCGGCACCTCGGGTCGGTCCCTTGTCAGACACGACGTAATGAATCGAGGAAAACCCATCTTCAACTCTTTTCTTCATTTCTTGAGTCAAGCCAAAAGTAGACGACAAACTTCTGGGCTTCTTAGTCATTATTTAACCTAAATTAACTCAATTTGGAATGAGATTTACATATTAGTAATCATTGTCACTCACAAAACTTGTATTCCGCACGGTTTCTCATATTTCAATTGAATTGGAGCAAATCTTTGTCAAATATACATCGTCAACAACTTTGCAAATGTTAAGTTTTTTGATTAATTTAGAAAACTATTTATTTTCTTTCATTCACGTTGTAAAATGATTTAAAATCCCGAAATTTTTCCAGTTCACTTTCCTATGAACAAATTGTACGTAGACCATAGAAAAGTCGAGATTTTATTTCATGACTTCAACTCATGTGCCAAATCAAATAATAATTCATCATTGGATTGATCTAATGGTCCACGGTTTAAATACAATTAATTCTTGTGATTCACTCCTTCTTGAGTGAGAAAAGGAGGAATAATATTCTGTTGATAAAATGTCGTGTGGTCTCTTGTTAAAAAACTCCAATTCTCAATCCCCGTCTCCTCAGTCAGAATTTCACAGCAGGTTTTTGTAAACTGAAACCAAACAAATGAAAATAAAAGGAATGTCAAGATTTAAAAAATAATCAGTTCGGCCATAGGGCTTTTAATTTTGGCTCACCATGCAACCCTTGACAATTAAGTGGTTGAGGTGCTTCATAGAGTAGAACGCTAAGAAAGCAGTCACATCACTCAAATGAGTCGTTCTAGAATTCACTCTTCCAGCCACATTCAACTCCAAATGTCTCAATTCTGAAATCAAAAGGGAAATATTACTTTGATTAACCTACAGGGTGGTTCATAAATACTCCACTACTTACTTGTTAAATTTCGAATGGAAGGAAGTCGAGAATGTCGTTCCGTCTGCCTTAAAATTGTCTCTAATTTCTGTTGGACGGTCATGATGTGGAATCCAAACCCATTCACGACATGACGAATTCTTTTGATTGTTTCAGTTGGAATCCCAGTGAAGAGAGAATCCATGTCCACCTCCTCCGTTCGTCCAAATTCAATGGAAATGGACAAGGATTCCAATTCCGTCATTTGACTCCAAATTTCTCTCAAAATCTTTTGGGTGTCATTTTTAACAAGGAAATTTAAGTTGGTTAGATTTGGGAAGACCCTCAAAATATGGCGCAATGTACGGAGTTGCATGTTGTGACTCTGAACAGTCAAAGATTTGATGGTTGGACTATATTCAAATCGGGGAAACAAATCCAATCCTTCCCACTCAGTTCCAAATTCAATGTCCAATTTTGCTAAGACTGGAAAGTTCCGTGTCAAATTCACGGGCTGGGGAGCAGAACCTGGATATAATTTGAATGCCAAGGATTTAAGTTGTCGCATGAACGGAAATACCATCAAAATATTCTTATTCTCACTAGTAACTAGAACTAGATCCACGTTGAGGGATTGAAGGGTGTCTCGGAAGATTCTGGCCAATTGTATTGGTGCAGTGTCAAAGTTTTCTTGTGAAAGTGGGTGTTTTTTAAAAGTGAGGTTTTTCAACTTCAATCCATTTGGTTTTTTGTCATTCAGCTTCCGCAGATGCTCAATGTGTTGAATTCGGGCGTTGTGGAGATGAAGGGACTGAATGGTTGACTCTCTTCCCAGTTCCTCAATGCAATTCAACACCACACTTATTTGACCCAGATCCTTATCTTCATCTTTCAAAACATAGCCCTTCGGGATATCGCTCACAACAATGTTAGAAATATTTGGAGCCGCAGTCAACAATTCTTGAATGGAACTTGGACAAGGTTCCCATGGCAACGGTACACCATTGCCACGGTGGAAAGTTATTTTTTTTAAAAAGGTAAATGTGGGGATGGAACGAGGGAATAATTTGACAACATTTCCCGAATCGGATGCAAGGGGGTACGGAAATCCAAGGAATTTTAAATTCGGGCATTGTCTGAGTAATTCAGACACGTCTTCAACTTTATATGCCTCTAAGTCTTGATACAGATCAATTTCCGTAGCTATTTTCCCACATAGTTGCAGGAATTGTTGACCAACTCCATGGGTTGTACAAAATCGTCCGAGTTTAAATTTTCCAAACGGAATTCCGTCCTTGTTTGAGCTAAATAATTTGACAAAGTCATCAATCGTATGGAGATATTTTGTAGTGTTCGGTTTATTGACGTAAATGGAGGAATTGAAGGTGGCGCGCATGTGTGGAATGGTGTGGAGATATTTTGTAGTATTCGGTTTATTCAAGTAAATAGTGACCGGGAAGGTGGCGCGCATGTGTGGAATGGTGTGGAGATTCCATTGTTGACACACAGCTCTACAAGACTTCAGATCAAACCGTCGCACTGTTCTGAACAATATTTTCAGAATCTAAGACGGAAAGAACACAACAATCACGTGATCAATGAAACAACCCGAACTGCACTGGATGTTAGGAATTAATTTACGCAAAGCTTATCTTCATATATACCGTAAAATCCCGGTTACAAACCTGGTGCTGGATAGGATAGTGACCGGTCTCGAATACAAACCAGGTCTCGAGACTATTTTCAAAGATAGAAACCGGTCTCGAATATAAACCGGGTTCCGAATACAAACTTGGTTTTTCTATGCCTTAACCGGGTTTTCTATGGCTCACTAACCATTGTAGCCGCGGGATTTTCTCTTCAACTTTTGAATTCTATAATTTATTTGTTAGAAACCGGTCTCGAATACAAAAGCGGGTCCGAAGGAGGCCAGTTTAGATAGTAACCCGGGTTGGGATTCTTACCGGTATTTTACGGTATACAAAATTACAATCTCCATAGAGATACATATAAACATACCACATCGTTGAACAGAGGGTGGTCTCCAGGATCTAGCCAATCGTCATATTCACCCCCACTCTCTCCCCCAGAGGGTCCTTGAGTCCTCGCAACCTGAAATAGTCCAAACACATTGTCAGTCACATTTGTAATTTGTAATTTATTCATCACAACAGCCAATACAAGACGGGTCATTACGTTGTAAACCAGTATTAATATACATGATAACTTTCTAGATAAATAGTTACACAAAAGAAAGATTAACATTTAAATTTTAACAAAAATTGTACTTCTTCAACAAAGACACTAAATATTCGTACCAATTTTACAAACTGACGGAGCACACTGATTCAAAATGATAAATTGAAGACATTTTGGATGATCCATATCTCTCATTGCTTATAATTAGTCATATGAGATAATAAACGGGCCACGAAGTTATGGAAGACCGTGGACCTTTAGAATTCTCTGGAAGTACGTTTTTGATTTATTTTTTTCATTTTATTATTCTTAAATATATTCATCTGCGAACAAAATCTGACAATTCTTGTACCATGCCGAATCTGTTAGCATGGAATTGCAAATTGCCTACATTCAATAATTATAGTAATAAATAATTACCTACATCATATTTTATATCGTGAATTGATGTGCATTATGTGTGATACGTGACTACATATACAGTTTCAATTGAATTACCAGGTGGTTGAAAAGTGGACCCACTTCCTCCCGCTCTTCTTTCCTTACCAATCCATACACAGTTTCATTATCACCCATCTCAATTGTACCCACTTTCCTTACAGAACCTTTGGTCGGACTGATCAAAATTCAAAAGATTATGAATTATTTCTATCCACATTTCATTCTTATGTAAAGAATAAAGAATTTTTCACTGACTTTCTCCACTCTTGATTATATGTATGGGATTTGAATGAGAGAGGTTTGAGAGTCACATTTACTCATTTCAACTATATTCTTTACTCGGACCTTTTCTTGTGTCCGTACTCCGTAATGTAAAAGTGAAGGGGGAGTTAAATCCGGATTCCTTGAGGGCTGGGAGCACTCAAGAGTAGAAATATTTGTTCGGAAAAAGGCATTATTGTTTTCTTGGGCTCCTGTCTCTGTCCAACCATTCACTTCACTACCGTCCGTCTATACTCACGAGGGAACTACCCGGGGTGCTAAAAACCGATCCGGCAACAAAAAATTCATAACGGTTGCCGTATAGGGTGACCAAACTTATTGAAAAATGTGCAAAGAGCTCTTTGTTCTCAAGATTTTACCATGGGAAATCATATGGAATTTTCTCAAAAATCTGATCTCAAGACCCAAAATATCTTCAAAAAACCGAAGAATTTTTTTTCAGGAAATCGTTGAAATCTTTAAAATAATAAATAAAAACATGTATAACTTTCAGATTTTGCATATTTGCATGCAATTCGGCATAAAATTAATTAAGACAAAGTATTGATTTCTGGGCAAAAATTCATGCAAATGTGCAAAATCTAGAAGTTTATACATATTCTAATTTATTGTTTTAAAAATTGAATTTTTTAATTTTTTTATTTATTGTTGTATCTTTTATTTATTGAGTTTAAATATTTCAAATGGCATTCCTAGTTTGTATGATCTGAATAATTTGACAAAGTCATCAACAATGTGAAGATATTTTGTAGTCTTCGGTTTATTCACGAAAATGGTGACCCGGAAGGTGGCGCGCATGTGTGGAATGGTGCGGAGATTCCATTTCTGACACACACCTCGACAAGACTTCAAATCACACCGTCTCACTGCTCTGAACAATGTTTTCAGAATCTAGGACGGAAATAACATAACAATCACATGATCAATGAAATAACCCGAATCCCTTGACTTCCTAATACTGCAATTGACGTTAGAAATTATTTAGACAAAGCTTATCTCCGCATATAAACAAAATTACAATCTCCATAGAGATAAATATATACATACCACATCGTTGAACAGCGGGTGGTCTCCAGGATCTAGCCAATCGTCATCTTCACCCCCACTTCCCCCCCCCCCCCCCAGAGGGCCCTTCAGTCCTCGCAACCTGAAAATAGTCCAAACATATTGTCAGTCACATTTTGCATGATCCATCTCTCATTTCCTGTCTTAATTAGGTATACAAAAATGAGACAATGAACGGGCCACCAAGTTATGGGGGAACATGAATCAAAAATTATTTTTAGAATTCACTGGGAGCACGTTTTTGATTTATTTTTTGATTTGATTATTTTTAAATATATTCATCTGCGAACAAAATCTGTTGGACCATGGCGAATCTGTTAGAATGGAATTGCAAATTTAGAATGTATTTTATAATAGATCATGTCAGAATGAGTACTCATTTGCATAGCACTTCTTTAATAATGACCGGTTACTATATTTTATAATGATTGTAATTATATTTGATATTGTGTATGGGTGTACATTATGTATGTGTGATACGTGACTATGCAGTTTCAATTAAATTACCAGGTGGTTGAAAAGTTGACCCATTTCTTCCCGCTTTTCTTTCCTTAGGAATCCAAATTCAAACAGAGTTTCATTTTCACTTCCGTTACCACCCATCTCAATTGTACCCACTTTCCTCAGACACTTGGGTAACATTCTAATGAAAATAATTTTCCTATGACTTTCTTCACTCTTAAGTGTTTGGAATGAGAGAGTTTTGTTATTGTTTGGGGTCCAAGAGTCACATTTCCTCATTCTAACTTTATTCTTGACTCGGACCTTTTGTTGTGTCTCTAATGGAAAAGTGAAGGGGAGTTAAATCCGGATTTCTTGAGGGCTGGGAGCACTCCAGAGTTTGCTGAGAAACTCAACTCAAAATTTAACCGCCAGCTACGCAGTCGGATTTTGAGCTGAGTTGTGTTCCATACTAAGTTTTCCAGACGAAAAAGCCACGTGGGTTGGGTAAGGTAGATGAGGGGCCGTTCAATCCAAATGTGAACAAATTTTGGGCCGTAAAGGCTTGCGTCATGTCAAGTTATGGATATTCGAATCCATTCGACAATACGTGTAAATTTAGGTCCGAACTGGCAATGTTGGTGACTTGGAAATCGCCAAGTGCACCCTTGGTCATCGGCGCCCCTTTGTACCCGTATATTGTATTCCTATTTGAAGAGCTATATAATTTTGATCGAAATAAGGCGTGCTCTGGTAAAAATTTGGATAATATATGGATAAATGCTTTCTTTATTAAGTTACTATTTTCAGAATAGACTGTCGTGGACAACAGGACCATGTTTTATAACAAATAAGGAATGATAGAGAAGGAAAATATTGAAATGCATTACACATCACCTTAACTAATCAAATCAGCGCACAATCCTCATTTACCATGAACAAGCAGAGTCAATATCAAAATAACACCAGCAAAAAATAAAAGAGGCTAGCCTATGTTCATCAAAAAGCTGAACAACTATTTTTAAGAACTCGGCAGCTAATGATTGTGGATTACAATATCATCGAATACAATGTCTACATTCTTATTAAATATTTTAAAAAGTTTGAACGAAAAAGGTGGATCCGTAAATAGCACAAGAAAATAATAACATTAACAAAAGCAATGCAATCGAAAGCTTTAAGAAGTAAACACAAAAGGTATGGTATACAATCCGTTCGAAAAATGTTCAGAATAAAGTAAGGTCTAAACAGCTGATAATACATTAACGAAGATCTCCCGACGAATAAGTGTAATAGTAATGCATATATTCAAGTATATTCGAATGTCTCATTTTTACGTCTTCAGTAGAAGAGATGCTAATATCCTTCAATGATTTGGTGAAACTGGGACCGTGTGCGGAGCCGTTGTGGTTATTGTCTTCATAGGAATTTCATCATTCTCGTTTTTTCCTTCATTCTCTCCGGAAGCTTTGGAGGACGTGGAATGTCTGCAATCCAAAGCACATTATTAAAATTTGGTTAAGAATTGCGTTTGCTAATAAATTCCCTGCCAGCAGAATATGCAGTTACCTTTTAACAAGATAGTAGTATTTCCTCAGCTTCATTGCGATGTACAAAATCAACAATAGTCCTATTATTGGAATCTAAATTTCCAGTACAATATTGGTACAAAAGGAACAGAGTCGGTATAAATTAAGTGAATTGATTATAAAAATTCCAGAATTAGTTGGATTAGTTATTGTAGAAGAAAAATATAGCAACACAAACACAAATACTCACTTCATGTAATGCCATATTTGACGGAGTATTTCCCAAATATTTTGTAGAATAGACTCAGCTTCAACTACAGTCTCCTCTACGACCTTCTTCACTTCTTCTTCGGCTTCTTTGGCTTCTATGACCGCAACAGCAGTGTCCAGTTCCACTCCAGCAATGTCATGGACAAGCTCATCTTTGACCTTATGTTTTATGTCCTTCACTGCGACCACTGTTTGGGCAGTGTCCGGCTCGACTCCAGCTATGTCATGGACAAGTTCATCTTTGACTTTATGTTTTATGTCCTTCACTGCGACCACTGTTTGGGCAGTACCCAGCTCAACCCCAGCTATGTCATGGACGATTTCATCCTTGAGCTCATCCTTTTTTTGTTTCACTTCAGCTGCGGCAAAGGTTGTTCCCCAAATTAATCCAGCAAGTCCGCCCACGGTGTCATCCTTGAAGGATTTGTGTGACTCTCCTGATATCGGATTGGAAGGTAAGTGTTTGGGTGGGTCAGTAACATCAGCCACAATTTCGTATTTAAGCTTTTGTCTTTCCTTCTCGGCAATTAAGGTCGCTATAGCCAGGTCAGGTCCACCAAGCTGAGGCACGAATGTGTAGTTCACTTTCTTTTTCACGTCGTGGTCGTTATTTGTGGTAACCACGTAGGACTCGGCGTTGCCAATAATAATCGCAAATGCAACTAAAATCTTGTTGAACTGCATTTTTGATGTAATTTCAGACCTTGTCAAACCTGTCTAGTACGTGTAGGGTATGATTGGTTAATCGTAACAGTTTTTTTCACCTTTCCCGAAATAAATGTTTGGAAACTGTTTGTAAGTGTTAACTCTTGCGTGGACGCCGGTGTTCTGATCGCGAAACGATTTTTGCACAAAGAGCTTGCAAAGAACGAATGAGTCATTCGGTGCGGCTAGTAAGGTTGCCCGATTTTTTTTGCTACAATTTAGCGCAGTCAAACTTCATCACTGATTAGTAATGTTTCTGAACCACCCGTTTTTGCACTCGCGACAGAGGGAAGCTAGGCAGCATGAGGGTTGAATCTTTTTAAGTAGGACAACAGTAATGTTAGTAAATCTAATCTTAACAGTCTAGTTGCAAATCCTGGCCTTAATGGAACGTATAAAAAGAAGGAAGTGAAGGAATTTGATGGTGCGCATAATATTTCCATCCAAAACATGTGAGATTGGTAGCCATAGTCTTCTGTTGAGTTCCGAGTATCTAGGAGCCCTTGAACTTTAGCGGAAAACCTCTTTCCTAATCATTCTAAACAGGTAGTTACCTTACAGTATTTAGTCCGTATCTGGCGCCTAGCAGTGAACCTAACCGTTACGAAAACCGCCAGTACACAATTTCCCCCATGATCTATTGGATAAGACAGTGATAGTGTTCTATTAAAAGCCGGTATGGATGCAGGCTACATAAGTACAAAAAATCCGAATCAACTACCATTCCTATCACCCACATAAACAACAGAAATGACTTCACATAAATATAAATCTCGAAACTTCTACCAACATCTTGCGATTTACGTTGTGTTGTCATGTGTTTGTGTACAATGTTATGGCTTGCCCTCGGAAATTGTTTTGGGTTACAGTCATGTTCCTTGCGATCTGAAGGAATACGTATTCAAGATAGCAATCAGAACATGTTCTAAAGACAACTATGATTGGATGGACAACTCATACGACAAAAATGCGATTATTTTCGTTGTTGCGGTTTTTTTGCTTGTGGCGTCTTGTCTGGTCTTGAAGATATATGTCTTTGATCCTATGATCGATAGACTTGCCGACTGGATAAATATGAACCTCATTGTTTGGTTTGGTCCGCGCGCCAACGCTAATAATCAGGCCCAAAATAACGTAATACCTAATGGGGTTTTCATTCATTTCGTCATGACCGCAGACGAGAGGCGACACGGATAGTCGCCTTGTCAAGTGAATTTTCTCAACTTGCTTTGACTATTCTTGTGTAAACAAATTAGACCGACATTTAACATAAACGGGATCAAGTAATCTTTGTGCGGGTGAGTCTTGAGATTGTGCTGACAATTTTTTTGTAATAATGTTTATGTTGTTTCAAAGGAATCGTACGGTCTGTCTCGTACACAGTAGTCTTCCGTCCCAACAAATTGTACGTCTCCTTGAAATTACTGCAATATTATTATTTTAGTGTGCTCAGGAAAATGTGATACAACTTTACACTTAAAACTAATAACTTTAACCCTACACTTCGGGGCATGATTTTTTGCGAACTCATTTAATCTAGTCCTAATCACCTTTGGAATGTCATTTCCAGCTGATTTCCGTTTCGAATATATTCAAAACATCTATTCTGACCATGTCCTTAGCAAATATACCACTCTCCCACACACCTTGAAAGTTGAACAGGCGAGATGCATCCACGCCATGCTCCTTAAGAAGGATTTGCTCAGTATTTTGCCTACTGGATACGGAAAAACAATTTGCGCTATTTCTCCAGGAGTACTAACATCCCAGGTAAATGTTTTAGTCTTATGTTTCAATATATCTTAGAAGACGACGCAATAAACAACTCACTAATATGTTATCAGATTATTAAGTACGTCCTGGAAGGCCCTAATTGCTTATTCCAATACTTACGCAAATCTATTCTTGTACTGCATTCAGCTAAACACCATCATTCACCGTGATAATCTCTCCACTTATTGCATTGATGCAAGCTACTGCAACTCGGATAAAGCAATACGGACTAAAAGCCGTGTACTGGACTTCAAATGATTTTTCAAAACAAAATACTGATGACTTTACAAGTATGCCCGTGTTTCTTGGAGGTATTGCTACCCTTGATGTTATAATCCATTAAATTAATACTATATGTAAAGGTAGCATGTCATCGTCCGAGGCCGGGTTCATTCTAGCATCTCCAGAATCTCTTGCTGGAGCACAAGTGAAGGACTTGTTGAGAAAAATAAGTCCGGACTACGTCTGCGTTGACGAAGGACATGTAGCGGCATTGTGGTAAATTTAGAAAAGTCTGCTTTTCCATTACCACTGATCAGTCAGTATTTCATACAAAAGACCAACCGACTATTGCCATTTCCAGGGGAGACAAATTCAGGAAGGATTATGCAGCTATCTATGACATTCGAAGTTTTACTGACGCTACCTTTGGGGTATTTACGGCGACAATAACACCTGACATTTTAAACGACGTTAAGAGAAGAACAGGGCTGGTCGAGGCCAACCTGACGACTGTTGCCGTTGTTCCTGACAGGTAAATGTCTAACTCCTGTAACTGTTTTTTTTGCCACAGGTTCCTTTACGTAATGACATTTTTGTTAGATCTGAAATCTTCTTGGACTTGAGCTGGTACAAGAAACATCGGAAACTTGGGATTCATTTTGGAGGAACTGAAAAGTTTGAGGGAAGATACCAACAAGTGCATAATTTATGTGAACAACATTTCCACGTCCACCGAAATTTTTCTTTGGTTTCGAAAGGAGTTAGGCGACCAGATGATCTATTCGAAATCAAACGCAAAAGTAGGATTTTTAGTTAACATGTATACGAGCTGTACAGAGGATAGCGTTAAGGATATAGTTCTTACTGAGTTCTTAAAGCCAGATGGGTATTTAAGAGTAGTGATAGCGACAATTGCATTTGGTCTCGGAGTTGATATTCCGAACGTACGAAATGTAGTTGTCTGGGGGTCGCCCTCAGATTACATTACCCTATGGCAAGAGATTGGTCGCGCCGCCAGAGATGGGAATAAAGGGAGGGCAATCATATTTCCATTCCGGCAAGGTGGGGGTTCAAAGGGTAGGGTAATACTACCTGCGGACAAATGTTTACGAGATTTTATGTTATCAAAGTTTGTCATTTCTAAACTGCAAAAGGAATCGGTAAGGAATATCAATGACTGTTGCAGCTACTGCAGTAGCCTGACATTGATTGACCGTGTGAAGATAAAAATTGCAAGTGGCATTGCTTCCATGGACACGTCGAAGTGAATTAAAAATTCAATTAATTTTGTAAATGAAGTGAACCTTTTTATGTCAAAATAATGCTAAAAGGTATTTGTGAATCTATATTTAGCAATTGCGAAATCTTATTTCTGAAGTACTCGTAATTAATAATACATTATCTTTATGCGTGCACATTCCATGTGTAATACATTCTCATTTCAAAAGTATAATTTCCATTACTGATTTTGATGTGGACGGCTGCGGTTGGTGGGTTGTACTGGGAGGAGAAATGTCGTCCGGAGGGGACTCAAAAGTAATGTCTTTCGTTCTCTCAACTAACGACATTCTCTCTGAGTGATCTCGTACACACTTGCAGTACTCGAAAACATTATCCATGTATACATGATTGAATTCGAAGTTCTCGAATCCAGTATGGCATCTGGCTCCTAGGTCGTCGAACACATTACTTTCGAGGAGTAGTTTTGAGCAGTCAATAATATCGTCTCTCCACTTCTCGTAATCCTTGGACGTTGACTTCGGCAATTCTTCGTCCATAAGAGCCTTCGCCAATTCGTTCCTTATGTTTGTTGTCAAAGAAAGAGTCTGACTTCTCCTTTCCAGTGTTTGCGCGGACATTTTCCCGTGCGGGAGAAAGACAAAGTCTGTGAACAATTTAATTGAAATGATGTGTTCAAATAAAATTACAATCCAAACAATCCCATCCCACCTTTCAGAGATGCATTCAAGAACTCATTTAGAAGGTCGATGGAAATGTTGCCGCCGGGTTTTCCAGTCACATTTGCTGTAGAATTGTGTAATAAGTCATGTATTACGTTCTCTGGAGCTGCGCCATTAAGATGGGCCAGTACTCTGTGGCAGATACGGAAGTATTGGGTGTGGTGGTTATTCCAGAGTTGGATTAGATGAAGTTTAGAGTAGCTTGTTGTTCGCTCTCCGTCGTTCTCTCTGATAGAATCTCTGAATCCCTCATGGTTTAGTGCCGAAAACATGAGAGATTTAGAGTAGAGAAGTACAGTGTCTAACATTCCAGACTGGCATTTTTTCGTGCAAAACCATTTCAGTTTCTTCTTAGTTGGAATTTGATTGTAAACCTTTCCTCCAGTCTTCAAGTGCTGACGGATGCAATTTTTGTGATACCACTGATGATGCGAGCACTCTCGACTCTCACATCCTATCCAGTCTTGAGACTTCGTCTCATCGTAGTCGGAGTCACAAATGCAGTATCTGCAATTTAAGGAGAACATTAAAGTTTAATGCTACAGCTGTTTAGATATTGCTTCATTCGTACTTTTTTTGGAATATAGCTCGTTCGATGTTTCTCCATTCAAATTCCATTATTTGCGTTGCTGTTTCGTTAAGTAATTTTGTCAACTCTGGAATACTCAACTTAAACAAATCTTCCGTCTCGACATTTGGTTTGTCCAATTTTAGAAGCTTTACTGAGAGAGATGTCACATACGAGTATAAGACGAATCTCATAAACTTGTACGTTGAATTGAATTTTGTTTTCAAGTCCATCGAGGCCTGTGAAGAGTAGGGAATTAAAAGTTTTTGAAATTTCTTTTGAACAGCAGGTATATTACGATACACACACACCTGTGAGTGTCGAAATCTTGATCGAAGATTTGGTAGTGTTCCCCTGCCGGAGGTGTTCTCTTTCGATTTGAAAAGCTTTTTCAAATCATCCTGCATAATCGAAAGTAGGGATTAAGGAAATACATACACTTATCTGAGACTTTACTACAGTATTTAGTTTCAACGTAATCAAAACTGCTATTTCGACATAACCTCTAGAAGTAGCACTCTCTTATGCCAGCACGAAACTCCTGGAAAAAATCTGTCCATCTTCCCTACTTTTGCCACAGAATTGCAGCGATGGTCCTGTGCAGCCCTCTGCCTATCAGCTGTTAGTCCATCCCCCCAACTCACACATGGAATCCATACTCCATCTCCAGAAGGAAGGAAACGACTCAGGCTTTCCATAATATTAATCATCTCTGATGTTGTATTTTCATCTTCCGGAATGATTCCAAGATTAATCTAGGTCAAGTCAAATATTTGGATTAGGAATAAACAAATATTTATCGACAATAACATTTATTTACTAACCACATTAGACACCCTGTTGGAATATTCGCTGTATTGGTGCTTTTTATGTCTTGGAATCTTATTCTCGAGCTGAGCAAACAGTAGGGTAGTTTTAACGAGAACTCTCTCAATTAGCATGACATGGTCCGCTTTGATGGCGGCGATATCCATCTCGGAGGGTAGAAACTTGTATGACTCAATATTCTCTGCGTAGCACGCTATTGAGTTAGGTCTGAATTTGTCGATTGGTGTTGGAACTCGATTTCTTATAGCCAAATCCGAGACAACATTAATCATTGATGTTGTGTTCCGGAAATTATAATCGTGAGGCCGAACACATTTATTCAAATTGTCATAACTAATGGTAAATGCTTGTATGTGGTCTGCCGGCAGTTCCTGAAATAACTTTCTCTTTGCTCCACGTGATTCACCAGATGCGACATGTGGCTGAGGACTTTCTGAAAGTATTTCCAAATATGGAAGCGGAGGGGAAGGAGGGCTCTCTTCTGTTAGTTCTCCCTCACTTTCCGTCGTCCGAATTCTTTTGCGATCCGGCTCGTTCAAATCGAGTGTCCTGTTGAGGTCATCAGATAGGTCTCCTTCCAATTCCATGCCTTCGTTAAACCGCATTACAGCCTCCGAGATTTCCTGTTGATCATCTTTTATACGTTAAGAATTGTAATGAAATGAAATTCCTC